>WNGS01000036.1:18519-37454 GCA_020271785.1 Procambarus virginalis
AATGGAGGATTTACATATATTTTGCTGGTGGTCCTATTGAGACGACTTGGTGCATACAGATGGTGGAAGGGGGGGGTGCTACGTGCCCCTGACACGGTAATCACTCAGGGGCACGACACCCTGACACGTGTAGTCACTCAGGGACACGACCCTGACACGTGTCGTCACTCAGGGACACGACCCCTGACACGTGTCCCACAATGCTGTATAATTTTGTAGGACAGTTTTTACTCCATAGAAACATGTGTTGATCAAGACACATGGGCAGCATGGGACAGCCTGCCTACTGAGGCTGTCCTGCCTACAGCATGAGGTAGTCCTGCCTACAGCATGAGGTAGTCCTGACTACAGCATGAGGTAGTCCTGACTACAGCATGAGGTAGCCCTGCCGACAGCATGAGGTAGCCCTGCCGACAGCATGAGGTAGTCCTGACTACAGCATGAGGTAGTCCTGACTACAGCATGAGGTAGCCCTGCCTACAGCATGAGGTAGTCCTGCCGACAGCATGAGGTAGTCCTGCCGACAGCATGAGGTAGTCCTGCCTCAGCATGAGGTAGTCCTGCCTACAGCATGAGGTAGTCCTGACTACAGCATGAGGTAGCCCTGACTACAGCATGAGGTAGTCCTGCCTACAGCATGAGGCAGTCCTGCCTACATCATGAGGCAGTCCTGACTACAGCATGAGGTAGTCCTGACTACAGCATGAGGTAGTCCTGACTACAGCATGAGGTAGTCCTGACTACAGCATGAGGTAGTCCTGACTACAGCATGAGGTAGTCCTGACTACAGCATGAGGTAGTCCTGACTACAGCATGAGGTAGTCCTGACTACAGCATGAGGTAGTCCTGACTACAGCATGAGGTAGTCCTGACTACAGCATGAGGTAGTCCTGACTACAGCATGAGGTAGTCCTGACTACAGCATGAGGTAGTCCTGACTACAGCATGAGGTAGTCCTGACTACAGCATGAGGTAGTCCTGACTACAGCATGAGGTAGTCCTGCCTACAGCATGAGGTAGTCCTGCCTACAGCATGAGGTAGTCCTGCCTACAGCATGAGGTAGTCCTGCCTACAGCATGAGGTAGTCCTGCCTACAGCATGAGGTAGTCCTGCCTACAGCATGAGGTAGTCCTGCCTACAGCATGAGGTAGTCCTGACTACAGCATGAGGTAGTCCTGACTACAGCATGAGGTAGTCCTGACTACAGCATGAGGTAGTCCTGACTACAGCATGAGGTAGCCCTGCCTACAGCATGAGGTAGTCCTGACTACAGCATGAGGTAGTCCTGCCTACATCATGAGGTAGTCCTGCCTACAGCATGAGGTAGTCCTGACTACAGCATGAGGTAGTCCTGCCTACATCATGAGGTAGTCCTGCCTACATCATGAGGTAGTCCTGCCTACATCATGAGGTAGTCCTGCCTACAGCATGAGGCAGTCCTGCCTACATCATGAGGTAGTCCTGCCTACAGCATGAGGCAGTCCTGCCTACAGCATGAGGTAGTCCTGCATACAGCATGAGGCAGTCCTGCCTACAGCATGAGGCAGTCCTGCCTACAGCATGAGGTAGCCCTGCCTACAGCATGAGGCAGTCCTGCCTACATCATGAGGTAGTCCTGCCTACAGCATGAGGCAGTCCTGCCTACAGCATGAGGTAGTCCTGCCTACAGCATGAGGTAGTCCTGCCTACAGCATGAGGTAGTCCTGCCTACAGCATGAGGTAGTCCTGCCTACATCATGAGGTAGTCCTGCCTACAGCATGAGGTAGTCCTGACTACAGCATGAGGCAGTCCTGCCTACAGCATGAGGCAGTCCTGCCTACAGCATGAGGCAGTCCTGCCTACAGCATGAGGTAGTCCTGCGTACAGCATGAGGTAGTCCTGCCTACAGCATAAGGTAGCCCCAGAACCTACTCTGCTTTAACAAGATACAACAATACAAGCGGATACAGTAACTACGCATCGCTCTGTCACCGTGGACGACTGTTCTATAAGCTATAGGCACCAGACTGGGGGACACTATAGGAGGACAGTGGCCATTATAGGAGGCAGCTATACATATAGGTTCCATATACACAGTAGCGTGGCTTCAAATATTCGATAATCGGAACTTTCCTCCCTTAACGCTCGGCAACGGGCAGTTTGTGTGAAGAGACTTTCTTCCCATTCCCAGAGACTTTCTTCCCATTCCCAGAGACTTTCTTCCCATTCCCAGAGACTTTCTTCCCATTCCCAGAGACTTTCTTCCCATTCCCAGAGACTTTCTTCCCATTCCCAGAGACTTTCTTCAGTAACACCAAAATATCAGTAACACTACAGTATCAGTAACACTACAGTATCAGTAACACTACAGTATCAGTAATACTACAGTATCAGTAACACTACAGTGTCAGTAACACTACAGTATCAGTAACACTATAGTATCAGTAACACTACAGTATCAGTAACACTACAGTATCAGTAACACTACAGTATCAGTAACACTACAGTATCAGTAACACTACAGTATCAGTAACACTACAGTATCAGTAACACTACAGTATCAGTAACACTACAGTGTCAGTAACACTACAGTATCAGTAACACTACAGTATCAGTAACACTACAGTATCAGTAACACTAAAGTATCAGTAACACCAAAGTATCAGTAACACCAAAGTATCAGTAACACTACAGTATCAGTAGCACTACAGTATCAGTAACACTACAGTGTCAGTAACACTACAGTGTCAGTAACACTACAGTATTAGTAACACTACAGTGTCAGTAACACTACAGTGTCAGTAACAACAGTATCAGTAACTACAGTATCAGTAACACTACAGTATCAGTAACACTACAGTATCAGTAACACTACAGTGTCAGTAACACTACAGTGTCAGTAACACTACAGTATCAGTAACAACAGTATCAGTAACACTACAGTATCAGTAACACTACAGTATCAGTAACAACAGTATCAGTAACACTACAGTGTCAGCAACACTACAGTATCAGTAACACTACAGTATCAGTAACACTACAGTGTCAGTAACACTACAGTATCAGTAACAACAGTATCAGTAACACTACAGTGTCAGTAACACTACAGTATCAGTAACAACAGTATCAGTAACACTACAGTATCAGTAACACTACAGTGTCAGTAACACTACAGTATCAGTAACACTACAGTGTCAGTAACACAACAGTGTCAGTAACACTACAGTGTCAGTAACACTACAGTATCAGTAACACTACAGTGTCAGTAACACAACAGTATCAGTAACACTACAGTGTCAGTAACACTACAGTATCAGTAACACTGAAGTATCAGTAACACTACAGTATCAGTAACACTACAGTGTCAGTAACACTACAGTGTCAGTAACACTACAGTATCAGTAACACTACAGTGTCAGTAACACAACAGTGTCAGTAACACTACAGTGTCAGTAACACTACAGTGTCAGTAACACTACAGTGTCAGTAACACTACAGTGTCAGTAACACTACAGTATCAGTAACACTACAGTGTCAGTAACACTACAGTGTCAGTAACACTACAGTGTCAGTAACACTACAGTGTCAGTAACACTACAGTATCAGTAACACTGAAGTATCAGTAACACTACAGTATCAGTAACACTGAAGTATCAGTAACACTACAGTATCAGTAACACTGAAGTATCAGTAACACTACAGTATCAGTAACACTACAGTGTCAGTAACACTACAGTGTCAGTAACACTACAGTATCAGTAACACTACAGTGTCAGTAACACTACAGTATCAGTAACACTGAAGTATCAGTAACACTACAGTATCAGTAACACTACAGTATCAGTAACACTACAGTGTCAGTAACACTACAGTGTCAGTAACACTACAGTATCAGTAACACTACAGTATCAGTAACACTACAGTATCAGTAACAACAGTATCAGTAACAACAGTATCAGTAACACCACAGTATCAGTAACACTACAGTATCAGTAACACTACAGTATCAGTAACACTACAGTATCAGTAACACTACAGTATCAGTAACACTACAGTGTCAGTAACACTACAGTATCAGTAACAACAGTATCAGTAACAACAGTATCAGTAACACCACAGTATCAGTAACACTACAGTATCAGTAACACTACAGTATCAGTAATACTACAGTATCAGTAACACTACAGTATCAGTAACACTACAGTATCAGTAACACTACAGTATCAGTAACACCACAGTATCAGTAACACTACAGTATCAGTAACACTACAGTATCAGTAACACTACAGTATCAGTAACACTACAGTATCAGTAACACTACAGTATCAGTAACACTACAGTATCAGTAACACTACAGTATCAGTAACACTACAGTATCAGTAACACTACAGTATCAGTAACACTACAGTATCAGTAACACTACAGTATCAGTAACAACAGTATCAGTAACACTACAGTATCAGTAACACTACAGTATCAGTAACAACAGTATCAGTAACAACAGTATCAGTAACACTACAGTATCAGTAACACTACAGTATCAGTAACAACAGTATCAGTAACACTACAGTATAAGTAACACTACAGTATCATCAAATCAGTGTCTGGAAATGAGGGGAAGGAAACTATCAGGAGAAAGCACCAAGCCATGCAGCACTTGGAACAGGGTCAGGATAAGGATTTGGGATGGGACGGGAGGGAAGGAATGGTGCCCAACCACTTCGACGGTCGGGGATTGAACGCCGACCTGCATGAAGCGAGACCGTCGCTCTACCGTCCAGTCCAAGTAATTAGCATCTGGGGATGAAGAGAGCTGATTACAATGCTCGTAGACTCAAAGTCCTCTTTAAAATCGGAGAAAATGAGCACTGTTGACATGAAGAGCCGGCGATGGTAAGGTGCTAGAAACACTGAGAGTATGGGTGTGTGGGTATGGGTGTGTGGGTATGGATGTGTGGGTATGGTGTGTGGGTATGGGTGTGTGGGTGTGGGTGTGTGGGTGTGTGGGTGTGTGGGTATGGGTGTGTGGGTATGGGTGTGTGGGTGTGTGNACTCTCACTACTGTAGCTACTGACACTCACTACGTAGCTACTGACTCACTACTGTAGCTACTGACACTCACTACTGTAGCTACTGACACTCACTACTGTAGCTACTGACTCACTACTGTAGCTACTGACCTCACTACTGTAGCTACTGACTCACTACTGTAGCTACTGACTCACTACTGTAGCTACTGACTCACTACTGTAGCTACTGACACTCACTACTGTATGCTACTGACTCACTACTGTAGCTACTGACACTCACTACTGTAGCTACTGACTCACTACTGTAGCTACTGACACTCACTACTGTAGCTACTGACTCACTACTGTAGCTACTGACACCACTACTGTAGCTACTGACACTCACTACTGTAGCTACTGACTCACTACTGTAGCTACTGACACTCACTACTGTAGCTACTGACTCACTACTGTAGCTACTGACACTCACTACTGTAGCTACTGACACTCACTACTGTAGCTACTGACACTCACTACTGTAGCTACTGACACTCACTACTGTAGCTACTGACACTCACTACTGTAGCTACTGACACTCACTACTGTAGCTACTGACTCACTACTGTAGCTACTGACTCACTACTGTACTACTGACTCACTACTGTAGCTACTGACTCTCACTACTGTAGCTACTGACACTCACTACTGTAGCTACTGACTCACTACTGTAGCTACTGACTCTCACTACTGTAGCTACTGACACTCACTACTGTAGCTACTGACTCACTACTGTAGCTACTGACTCTCACTACTGTAGCTACTGACTCTCACTACTGTAGCTACTGACTCATACTGTAGCTACTGACTCTCACTACTGTAGCTACTGACTCTCACTACTGTAGCTACTGACACTCACTACTGTAGCTACTGACACTCACTACTGTAGCTACTGACACTCACTACTGTAGCTACTGACTCACTACTGTAGCTACTGACTCTCACTACTGTAGCTACTGACTCTCACTACTGTAGCTACTGACTCACTACTGTAGCTACTGACTCACACCACTGTAGCTACTGACTCACACCACTGTAGCTACTGACTCTCACCACTGTAACGTTCTCTTTTGCTGTAAATAAATATTTTTATTTTATTATTGCCTAATTATATTTATTATTCTCAAGAATAATAATTAGAATTATTATTATTCTTGAGAAAATCAGTAGGAGCCATAAGGAGGATTCGAACCTATGCTCTGGGTACTCCCAAGCAAACGTCCTAACCACTACACCACGATATGTTCCAAAGCATTGCAGCTTGGGATTCGATTAAATCCTCTACGGCTCCAATGCAGAGGTTCGAACCCTCCTCACGACTCCAATGCACAGGTTCGAATCCTTTTCAAGGCTCCTACTGATTTTCCCACTGATACATCAGGTGATTGTGGTGTGTGTGTGCCCGTGGAGAGAGGGTCCAGAGGTGCAGCTCCTGGACCACAGTGTCTGGGAGTGGGGAACCCCGGGTCAGCACCACTGAAGCCTCCCGAGGCTTCAGTGGTAGCCTCAGGAACCATAGAGGATTCAGTCGAGTCCTTGGTTGCAATACTCAGTATACTCAGTGGTGTTCACAGTATACCCCATTGATGTTTACAGTATACCAACTGATGTTCACTGTTAAGCGAACTGGGGTACCACGTTATCCTCAGGTAAACTGGGGTACCTCGTTATCCTCAGGTAAACTGGGGTACCACGTTATCCTCAGGTAAACTGGGGGTACCACGTTATCCTCAGGTAAACTGGGGGTACCACGTTATCCTCAGGTAAACTGGGGGTACCACGTTATCCTCAGGTAAACTGGGGGTACCACGTTGTCCTAAGGTAAACTGGGGGTACCGCGTTATCCTCAGGTAAACTGGGGTACCGCGTTATCCTGAGGTAAACTGGGGTACCACATTATCCTCGGGTAAACTGGGGTACCACACTATCCTCAGGTAAACTGGGATACCACGCTATCTTCGGGTAAACTGGGATACCAGTAAACTGGGATACCACGTTATGGCGAGGATACAAGTTATTCTACATGTACCTGATGATTTCACGGTTGCACATGTACAAACATACATAATACATTTCCTATATACATAATTGGATATTCATACACACACGCGCACATGTATGAGAACACACCTGGCCACGCATACACCTGCACCACTTAAATAGTATATATGTGAGCCCTGACATGTATGTGATGTGTGTGTGTACCGTCCTCCGTACCTTGCTAAGGTTTCGGGGTTCAACGTCCCCCGCGGCCCGGTCCTCGACCAGTCCAAGCTTCCAGGCTTCAGTGTACACCTGGAGGCGAGATGAAGCTTCTGAATTTAATGTTGCGGGGCTGTGAATGGTTCGGCTTTAAGGGATTTGTGAATTGTTGAATATATAGTGTGTGTCCGGTGGTGGTCCTGCCCGACCTGGGGAGGTGTGGGGTGACCAGTGGTGGTCCTGCCCGACCTGGGGAGGTGTGGCGTGACCAGTGGTGGTCCTCCCCGACCTGGGAGGTGTGGGGTGACCAGTGGTGGTCCTGCCCGACCTGGGCAGGTGTGGGGTGACCAGTGGTGGTCCTGCCCGACCTGGGGAGGTGTGGGGTGACCAGTGGTGGTCCTGCCTGACCTGGGAGGTGTGGCGTGACCAGTGGTGGTCCTGCCCGACCTGGGCAGGTGTGGCGTGACCAGTGGTGGTCCTGCCCGACCTGGGGAGGTGTGGCGTGACCAGTGGTGGTCCTGCCCGACCTGGGAGGTGTGGGGTGACCAGTGGTGGTCCTGCCCGACCTGGGAGGTGTGGGGTGACCAGTGGTGGTCCTGCCCGACCTGGGCAGGTGTGGGGTGACCAGTGGTGGTCCTGCCCGACCTGGGAGGTGTGGGGTGACCAGTGGTGGTCCTGCCCGACCTGGGCAGGTGTGGGGTGACCAGTGGTGGTCCTGCCCGACCTGGGAGGTGTGGCGTGACCAGTGGTGGTCCTCCCCGACCTGGGAGGTGTGGCGTGACCAGTGGTGGTCCTGCCCGACCTGGGGAGGTGTGGATTTCTTAAAGACTTGTCATGACTTTTTTCCCGTCAACAAACGATTCCCTCCAAAGCTACTAACAAAAAGCTAACAAAGGCGTCTAAAAAAAGCTACTAAGAGAAGTTTTGACTACCGTCAAGGTAAGCTTTACCTGACACAAAGGGCTTGACAAAAAAATAAAGTTTTGCCAAGATATGGCGGGAACAAAATGTGAAATTTCTCTTCATTACACAGAAGTTTGCGAGGTTTCCAGAGGCCAAGTCTCCAAGCGCTTGACTGAAGTTTGTGCAGAAGTTTGAGTTTTAAATGAGACCATAGAATTGGCCGCTCTCAGAGCAATTTGACAGCGAGGAGATCATTCAGAACATGGCTGATATTTTTGCCCACATGCACGAGGTGAATAGTTCGTTTCAAGGCTCTGCCCTTGCTGGACACTGTCAAAAAGTTACGATACTTCTTACGGGTCAATTGGCGCTATCGTAGAGGGGAAATTGAAGCGTATCGTTTCCACCGACAGTAGAGGAATTAGTGCTCCTGTAGGCCCAGGTCTGACGCAAGAAGGTAGTGAAGATTTCTGAAGAGTCCAGGCAGGAAAGCTTCAGACACCGGGAGCCACTTTAGAACTCTTATGTCCGTTACTTCAATTCAGTCGACCTTAAAATATTCACGCGGAACCGGAATACTCTCCTTGCTAGCCTGGACGGCGCTATTAATGCTGTCTTGAGGTGTCACAACGTCACAAGAATGATGTACTTGACTGCCTGAACCTAACCTAACTGAAGACCCATGAATATATAACGTAACACCCCGTCAGTTTACCGAAATGCTATTTTTCATAGTACATCATATTTTGACGCTGGGGATTTTTGCGTTAAAATACGATGAATAACTTGAGAGTCGAGGTTGCAGCCAAGATAAAGATGACTTCATTGACTTGGAAACCAAGGATATGATGTGGCATGAATTCTACTTTTAAGGGTCTTGAAGACGTGTGATGAAAGTCTTTGAAAGAAAGTCTTCCCTCGTCTGAGGAAGCCAGCAATGGCAGCCTTAATGCTGTTTTGGTATGGGAACGATAAGTTGAATCCCACTGGATGTGAGAGATAAGGTGTTGCCTTGTCCAAGATAACGCCACAGTTTACAGTTCTTACTCCGTGATAAACGCGAGCAGAATTAAGGCTTACTTTGTGTTATATTTGCTCAATTTTTAAAACAAATCTCATTAAATGGCCGTGAACTTTTTTCATTTCAAAAAGGGCAATAGAGAGACGTGTCTGATTTGATTTCTCTTCTAGGCATATTTTTTTTTGTATTATGGCTATGTGAAGCAAATCCATTTCCAGCGCAATCTATACGTATTAATTGGGGCTAGCCTCATCCAACTTTGCAGAGGGAAATGAATGATGTGGGGGGTGTATGACGGACATAGGCTATAATTATTCAGGCTCACCAGAATTCCAAAAGGAAGCAGCAGCATGTCATGGCTCACATTCTGACCCCCCCCCCCCACGACTGCCCGCCAGCCACATCTAGCAAAATATTTAAAAAATTTATATATATACACAATATAAATGTCAAAACAAATTTCTTTCTTATCGTAATATACCGTTCTCCCGAGCGTAACTCAACGTCACCAACAGAAAACGGGACATCACGTTACTTTCGCGAGCCGCTACGATATTGGAGTACGGCAGTTTTTTTTTTTGTCCTAAGGGAAATTATACGTCAAAATGCAATGGAGATTATGGAGATTATATTCAGTGGAGATTATGGAGAACGGATATTATATTCATCCCGTTCAGGAGAACGGGATGAATGTACACCATTATTCAGCCGGACCTCCCACACGCCAGTGGCAGACTACTGTATTATTTGGCAGACTATTGTATTATTTGTATAAGAGAAAGAGACAGCAAAAAGAAAGAGACAGAACGAGACAGACAGACAGAAACACAGAGATTGGCCTGCAGAGAGACTGGGTCGTCCAGGGCAAATAGAGACACAGGCAGAGACAGAGGCAGACACAGAGACAGACATAGAGTTCAAGACATATTGAGACAAAGAGAAGGAAGCAGAAGAGGGGAGGGTATAGGAGGGATGTTTAAAGAGAGGGAAGGAGAGAGGGGGGAGACAGCTGGAGAGTGACGATAAATGTGAGAAGGCAGAATGGGAGACTGAGTGGGAGGGATGGAAAGGAGGAAGAGAACAGAGGAGAAGACTGGGGTGAGGGAAGAGAGAGAGAGAGAGAGAGAGAGAGAGAGAGAGAGAGAGAGAGAGAGAGAGAGAGAGAGGAGGATAGAGAAAGAGAGATGAGAGGGTGGGGAGCATGAAAGGAGGGGGAAGGCCCCGGCACAACCGATTAAACTAGTAAAATACAATTAATTAATTAATTAATTAATTGTTTCCCTCAATTATCATATAGTAACAGTTAAGGACGCATATACTAAGAACTACTTTAAATTATTGTGAGAACTATTATTATTATTACTATTATTATTACTATTATTATTATTATTATTATTTACCACTTAAGTGTTTTTATCTCTCAAAAATATTAATATTCTTTTTTATTTAGGTGGTGAATATCAAAAGAATTTGGTTGCTGAAAGTTCAAATTTCCTTTGTGACATTAATCTGCAAATAGAGCAGTGACTATTCTGGCTGGTGTTGTGCTAATCACATTAAATAAAAACAAAGTAAAATAAAGTAAATGAGACTGCTTGTGACCTCTTCACTGTGAAAGCTGCCGGTAAAACAGAGACAATGATCACTTGAAGCATTTAATATATCAAAGATGACTTTAATGACAAACAAAGCACCTCCGTATCCACTTGGCGAAAACACAATATAAAATATAAAAGAATTATAAACACAGATGAATTTTTATGTTAAGCAAAAGAAAGGTACAAATTAATACATTTATGCAAAAGCTGTACGCATCTACTGTCTCCTGGGAAGGCGATAGTAGATGTCACTGCTGAGAGCACGAAGTGTATTCTAAGGACTGGTGATGATGATTAAGTCACCCAAAAGGTGGCACAGGCATGAATAGCCCGTAAGTGGTGGCCCTTTTGAGCCATTTCCAGTATCAAGAGCTGATACTGGAGATCTGTGGAGATGCGACTGCACCCTGTGTGACGGGAGATGTCTCCCCGTAAGGACTGGACGTCGGTGAGCTCCTTATATATGCGGGCCAGCATAGATGGCGCTGATAATGTGGGTAACCCTCGGCCGGCAATTAAACAAGTGGTGAGTGACGCTGGGTCTCTGCCCAGACAGCAGGTGTCTAGGTGTCTTGGGTACTAGAGTGTGGGAGGGTGTCTTGTATAGACACTGAGCATGTATTGTTGATGCCTTATGGTGGAGCATGCAGATACGTATATCAATAGGCGGTAAAAGGAGCATACCGTAACACCTTCAAAAAGTTGCTTTTTGTAAAATTCTTTCAAATTAAAAAAATTTGTAATGATAGGGGTCCAATCTCGAATTTACAGGTAAGACCCAAGACCTTCTCTGGCCACCTTAAGACCTCATTTGGCAAACTCAATTCACCATTAACCTCCGTAGACAACTTTTGACCAATATTAAGAAAAGCCCTAAGAGGTCGAGGGAGCGCCCAAGAGGTCGAGGGTTCACTTAAGAGGTCGAGGGAGCAGCGTTTAGTGGCAGTTTCTGGGTAAAAATGTCCGGGAATAACAAGAGACTGGTAATCCTCCCTGGATTATTTTTATTACAATGGCCTGGCAGCAGACTCTTGGCGTTTACTGTGGCCAGACTCTGTCTCTCTGTCGTTCATTAGAACTGTCAGTTGAAGTGCCAAGGGAAACTGCAAGCAAGAGCTGTTATCCGACTTCAGGTCATCTGAAGCATGCCTCCCTAGATTATATTTTATTTTGAACGATCTTTATTTTAATCTAAGTAACAATGATATATGGAACAGGATGAGCCCGAAGCCAACTGTGTGCCCTCATCTCCCGTGTGTCATCGACCTGTTGAGCCAACAAGCTCCAGATGCGAGTCGGTCCAGGAGTGAATGGTCGTTAATGGAGTGATGTTCCTGAGAGAGACAGTGCCAGTAAACCTGTCCTCAGGGAGGAGGTTCCCTGGAGGTAATAGATTCAACACCACGACGTAATTAGTGCTATTATCTACTCTCTATTCATGGTTAGATTTGGTTGACGTTTCGTTAGGTTAGATTAGGCTAGGCTTGGCTAGGTTAGGTTAGATTTCATCACGTTTAGTCTAGCCCAGCCTCCTGTTTAGTTAGTACTTACAGTAACGATGCGGACCATCGTACATACATTGACGTAAAAGGCAATTAGAAAGTAGAAATCGGTACGATTGAATGTGGACAAACCGGAAATGTTTTTGTATCGGTGCTAGCAAGAAAACCTAATCTGCCTAGGCCTAATGCACGCAATGTGCAGCCTAATATAGTACATATATGTGCTATACTAGGCCTAGGAATATTTAAGTTTGGGTTTTGGCTTTATTTTTTTCGAATTATTTCAAATTCAACTATCTAATTGTCAGTTAGATAGTAACTATGTGTGTACGATGATCCATATAGTTACTGAACGTACTATCTAAACAGGAGGATGGGTTTGTTCAGTTACATAAATACGTTATATTCTTGTCCAAAATGTAAAATATGAAATTCGAAAGCTATTTAATTGTACCCTATAATTTTGTTTATAAAAAACTAAATTCTTCAGACCGTTTCAAAGAAAACGTGTTCAGCATATACTTTTTGTATTTTAAACCAACGATTTATAATACACTAAATTTATAATTTGAGAATATTCTCTGTTTAGGACTAAAGTTCACTTGCCAGTTTAAAAGTAGACGATTATTAGAAGCGTAATATGCTTTCAGACCATCATAAATATCTAGATAAATATCCAGGTAGTTTAACTGTTATTGTGGCATTGCATTTGCTCTGACAACGGCTTGCAGGGCTGTTGATTGGCTGAGAGCCTTATGTTAAGGGTGCCAACTACTTTCTCCCCCTCTCTTTTTACTCTGCACGTGCGCGCACACACGCCACCCTCGAGGGTGGTGGTGCTCCTGCTGCTGGTGCTGCTAGTGCTGCTGCTGGTGCTGCTAGTGCTGCTGCTGATGCTGCTGCCGCTGTTGCTGTTGCCCCTTCCGTCACCGCTGCACGCTGAAGTCCCTCGTCGATAATTGTTTTGACCAATTTGCTCTGTTGCGTAATTAATGGCAGAGGGGAAAAAGGGGGCAGCCAAGCCGTGCTCCTCTGCTTCCCTCCCCTCCGCTCCCCTCCTCTTCTCTTCCCTTCCTCCATCCCTAACTATCGCTGCTCCCCCTCGCTATCTCCCCTCAGTTTTCCTCAATTTGCCCAACAGAGAGGGATGGGCAGGAGTCTGAGCGACAAATCACTCGTCAAATTTAATAAAATGACGTTTGGAATATATGAGATGGTGAAGTTGTCATATCGTGAGAGGCTTAGTAAAATATATATATATATATATATATATATATATATATATATATATATATATATATATGCAGTTGACGATCACAAAACACTGATCATTTGTATGCGGAATATCCACAGAGAAATGGACAAGAAAGATGAACGTTTCGGCCGATCCAGGCCGTTGTCTACACCAGACTGTCACCATCAGTCTGGTGTTGACAGCGGCCTGGATCGGCCGAAACGTTCATCTTTCTTGTCCAATTCTCTGTGGATTTTCGGGATATATATATATATATATTATATGCATATATATATATATATATATATATATATATATATATATATATATATATATATATATATAATATGCGAACAAGCCTGAATGGTCCCCAGGACTATATGCAACTGAAAACTGTCACCCCAGAAGTGACTCGAACCCATACTGCCAGGAGCACTCTGCTGGCATACAGGATCCCTTAACCGCTCGACCAACACGACTGGACAAAAGAGGATGGTAGCCGAGGCTATTTCCACTCCCCCGCCGGCACTCGGTTGGTAATCTTGGGCATGGTATTTTATCAAATCACCTCATTCTTTGGGGCACACGTGAGGAACACAAATGCGAACAAGCTTGAATGGTCCCCCAACCGAGTGCCGGCGGGGGGATGGAAATAGCCTCGGCTACCATCCTTTTTTGTCCAGTCGTGTTGGTCGAGCGGTTAAGGGATCCTGTACGCCAGCAGAGTGCTCCTGGCAGTATGGGTTCGAGTCACTTATGGGGTGTGAGTTTTCAGTTATATATATATATATATATATATATATATATATATATATATATAACTGTATATATATATATATATATATATATATATATATATATATATATATATATATATATATATATATATATATATATATATATATATATATATATATATATATATATATATATATATATATATATATATATATATATATATATATATATGCGTGTGTGTGTGTGTGTGTGTGTGTGTGTACTCACACATACACATGTAATACATGTGTATTCTGTGTCTCTGTGTGTGTGTATACTCACCTAGTTGTGCTTGCGAGGGTACAGCTCTGGCTCTTTGGTCCCGTCTCTCATCTGTCAATCAATTGTTGTACAGATTCCTGAGCCTACTGGGCTCTATCATATCTACACTTGAAACTGTGTATGGAGTCAGCCTCCACCACATCACTGCCTAATGCATTCCATCTGTTAACCACTCTGACACTGAATAAGTTCTTTCTTACGTCCCTGTGGCTCATGTGGGTACTCAGTCTCCACCTGTGTCCCCTTGTTCGCGTCCCATCCGTGTCCCCACTGTGTATTCACCTAGTTGTATTGACCTTGTTGTGCTTGCGGGGGTTGAGCTCTGCTCTTTCGGCCCGCTTCTCAACTGTCAGTCAACTGTTACTAACTAATTTTTTTCCCACACACTCACACTCCCCCCCCCAGGAAGCATGCAGAAACAGCTGTCCAACTCCCAGGTACCTATTTACTGCTAGGTAACAAGGGCATCAGGGTAAAAGAAACTGCCCATTTGTCCTGCTTAGTCCGGGAATTGAACCTGGGCCACAGGATTACGAGTCTCGCGTGCTGTCCACTCAACTACCAGACCTGTGTGTGTGTGTGTGTGTGTGTGTGAGTGTGTGTGAGTGTGTAACCTAGCTAACACAGGCCACACTCTTGCTATCCTCTGATCATTAAAATCAATTATGCAAGTGCTGGTCAACAATTTTCACGAGGCTTTAGTAACACTGTCACTCTGCTGGAACTCCTCCGCTCTGTCTGCTCGCCTTACTCTGCTGTAGAAATTCTTCCCCTCAGTCCGTCTGCTTATGTCCCCTCTGCTGTCAGGTCTCTCCTCTTACTCTTCTCATCGAGGAAGTCTTTGAAGAAATCACGTAATATGTTCCGATAAAACTTGACTGTCAAAGTTTTTGTTGCCAGATGGACTGGTTAAAGTCCTCAGTCCCAAGAGCAGCAGGTTATTATATATATATATATATATATATATATATATATATATATATATATATATATATATATATATATATATATATAGATATATATATATATATATATACGACTGCACAGGACAGATGTGACCATGGCAGCCATAGTCCAGAGCCTTCTGACATGGCCACACGGTTTATTATGCTTCTACATCACCTACTGACATGGCAGCTGGGATTAACGAGGATTTACAAAACCAATTGATATGGCAACGTGTTTTTTTACGTACTTGTAGCAGCTCTCAGGAAGGATGGAAATGGTTCGAGCTCAGAGATGTGAGAGTGAGAGAGGTTACGAGCGGAGTACCACAAGGCTCGGTGCTATCGCCCGTCCTTTTTGCAATATCGTGGTAATTGCAATGTAATATTATCAATGCTCTTTGTAATATCAATGTAATATTGTCCCCGTGGTGTAGTGGTAAGACACAGCGAGCATTTTGTCTGGGGTTCGTATCCTGAGACCAGATTCACGAAGCAGTTACGCAAGTACTAACGAACGTGTACGTCTTTCCTCCATCTTTGACGTCTTTGGTTACATTTATTAAACAGTTTACAAGCATGAAAAGTTGCCAATCAACTGTTGTTATTGTTGTGAACAGCCTCCTGGTGCTTCGGAGCTCATTACCTGTTTAATAATTGTAAACAAACCTGCCAAAGATAGAGAAAAGATGTAAAGGTTCGTAAGTGCTTGCGTAACTGCTTCGTGAATCTGGCCCCTGGCCGGGGAGATTTTGCTTGGCGTCAATCCTTAACTGTTGCCTCTGTTCACCCAACAGTAAAATAGGTACCTGGTGGTTAAATGATTTGGCGAGTCGTGTTCCAGGGAATATTGAGGAAACCTTACGGATAAATTTTCATAGAGCATAATGGATAAATGTTTATGAAGCCTAATGGGAAAAAATCTTCTGAAGCCTAACGGATAAATTCTCCTGAAGCCTAACGGATAAATTCTCCTGAAGCCTAACGGATAAATTCTCCTGAAGCCTAACGGATAATTTCTCCTGAAGCCTAACGGATAAATTCTCATGAAGCCTAACGGATAAATTCTCATGGAGCCTAACGGATAAATTCTCCTGAAGCCTAACGGATAAATTCTCCTGAAGCCTAACGGATAAATTCTCCTGAAGCCTAACGGATAAATTCTCCTGAAGCCTAACGGATAAATTCTCCTTCGTTCCAGGAATGTTTTAGTTGATTTCTCCCTCACTTTCCGGTATAGGAAAACACTCAGGGGTCGTGGGAGGGGAATTCATCCGGATATAACGGGAAGAAATGGCCAGTCTTCGACAGTTTGTGGAAGTGATGAGTGTAAGAACAGCGAGCGTCTTCAAGACTTATGTTTAGTGGTTAAACTTATTGAGACTTATTGAGAGACTAAGACATTGATTGGTGATAGTTCTAAGACTCATGGTTGTTCCAAGACTTATTGATTGGTGATAGCTCCAAGACTCATTTTTGATGGTTGTGTCAAGACGGTATAGCATGCTATCCTTCCATTTGGACTGCCTGGTACGGCGACGGCTTCACTTCTTGCAAGGTCAGCGTTCGATTCCCTAAGATCCAATTGGTTCGGAACCGTCCCTTCAATCAATCCTCATACTCACGCATCCTGTCCTCATATTCCCTTCAGGTACTACACATTCACACCTCATTTGAGCGCTCTCTCATAATGATTTGATTCCAGTAACTAAATTATCATTTAACATATTCATCATTAATCTCTTACATCGTTAAGCGTGACATACCTTCGTCCTCTTGATCTCACCACCTCTCGTTCTCTTCAGTTTACGAGCTTCAGTTTGCGAGCTTTAGTTTACGAGCTTTAGTTTACGAGCTTTAGTTTACAAGCTTTAGTTTACGAGCTTTAGTTTACGAGCTTTAGTTTACGAGCTTTAGTTTACGAGCTTTAGTTTACGAACGCTGGCCAAGTGTATCTTTATTAGATTGAGTTCTTACAGACGCAGCGTTAAATACGAATGAAGGTCAACGCTCGACGCTGTGATTCTTGAGAGAGCTGATCTTCGTTCAATCAGTGTCACTATTAGAAGACCTTTTGGTCTATACAACGAGCCTATCAGCTGGCAACGTGTAAATTGGAAGACCTTTTGGTCTCCACCACGAGCCTCTCTACTGGTAGAGTCAACACAAGAAGCACACTGACTCAACTCACACACACTAATACAAACAAGGGGGGACATATTGACTTTAAATATTGAATGAGCCATTGTTGTCGCGCTCCAATCCTGTAGGAGACTCTGCCTCGCGGGACTGAATGTTCCTCAGGAGACTCTTGGCTGCCCTTCCTACATGTAATTCTTCTTGTTAATTTCTTACGTTTAGATCCTTACGTAATACGCTCGTTATCTTTATTAAGACGAAAATTTTCTTGTACTTCGTACTTTTCAATAATAAGTTAGGTACTTCGGAGGTAATTATTAGGAGGAAACAGTGTCATTATCTAGGACGAGGAGCTGTGACACCCAACTCCACACATCTGGCACCCAACCCCCACACACTGACACCCAAACCCCACACATCTGACACCCAAACCCCACATATCTGAAAATGTAAGAAATGACATTTCGAAATTCCCTTCACTTTATTATTTTCAAAAGTGTATTTTCAAGTGTCTTGTCATTATAGTGTTTTCCTTGTGTCCAATTTTCAGCTCAGATATTCTGAAGTTGTTACAGTCAAATGTATTTTCCTCGTGAGTGAGCGCGGCGTTGGCACCGGTGCCGTGATTGGCAGCTGTGGCGACGCTGCCCAGCTGTTAATAAGTCCCTGATGGTCTCCTAGGTGAAGGCACTCGCTCCTAGGACATCCCAGCTCATATATGGGTGGTGGTGGTGGTTCAGATCTCTGTAATATAAGGACTTTAAACTATTCCCTCAATCTCTGTCTTCTTCTAACTCTTTCAGTCCTCTGAGCTGCATCTATCGACGCACATTCCTCCTCAGCTTCACTCAACACAGGACTTTCCGTAATGTTGAGAGCTCTTGCCTTAGTGGCAGCACCACTCAGTTGGCCTCAGGCACTCTCGTCTCTCTCCCTCGCTCCTCCGTTTTAGTAGCGTATTTGCAAATTGGATATTCCGCCCGAACCTTCCTGCCTCTCTTTCACCCTCCCTCCCTCTTCTCCCCGTCTCCCTCCCTCCCTTCCTCTCTCTCTCCCTCTCCCCCTCCTCCCTCCCTCCCTTCCTCTCCCTCGCTCCCTCTCTCTCCCTCCACTGCAGGCTTCGGTTGTCAAGGTTTACTAAACTAAGGGTTCTGGGCGTTGTGCTGTAGGGTCTGCCCTTCCTGTTACAGGTCTGGGGTTAAAACGCAGCAGGTCCTAGTGCTGACATGACTCGTTCCTCCTTAGGGCTCAGGGCCTCGGCAGGGCTCAGGAGAGCTCTGGCCTCA
>WNGS01000039.1:0-11427 GCA_020271785.1 Procambarus virginalis
CAAACTTCGAAGTGAAAAGTGTGTACATGAATGAAAAACCTTGGGATTTGACCAAACCATAAGGTGTGAAGCAAAACAGTATAAGTAGCGTAATTGAAAATAGTTGATGCAGGAAGTACTGTGGCGTGACAGAGTGGACCTGACCTCTCTGACCGTGACCTCACCCATCGGCAGCAATACCACGTGGGACTCCTGGAGATTCACTCACCTATTGTGTTAGCAGGACGGTAAGATACTTGAACCCCCTGTGCGTAAAGTTGGATTATAGCATGACTAGTCAGGAAGGGCGTCTAGGTCCAGCAGTATTATGATTGAAGAAGAAGATAGGTTTGTGGAGAAGATGATTGGGAAATTTGTAGAGAAGAGGGATGTTTGGGTAGGTGATCTAATCCAGGGATTAAAAGTGAAATCTTTAATAAGATACAGGACGAGGTTCAAAGACTCAACAAGAGTTTATGGAGTATATTCAAGAGGAAATCAGAAGAGCAGGGTAGAATGGCAAGGAGAAATAACTAGCTTGCTAATGAATTTGGCAGGCATGGGGGAGGCTTGGCAGGGAAGGGGTAGTAGGAGTAGGTGGAGTAGCGGGAGTGGGAGGGTGGGGGTCAGCCAGGGAGGGGGCTACCAGCATGACCCTGACCTGAGAAAGAGGACAATCATAATTCATGGATTGCTTGAAGTCAGGGCACCATCCAGGCAGGAAAGGATGGAGATTGAGGATTTGGAGCTACAGGGGATTTTGAGGGACATGAGAGCCCATATGGCAGGGAATGAAGTGGAAGTCCACCGCCGCATTGGACCATACAACTGTAACAGAAAACGTCCTGTCCTGGTGCAGTTCACCAACGAAGAGGCAGTTGATTACATACTGAATCACAAACACTTGCTCAGAGGTAGCGAAATTTACTTCAACGTATATATTGACAAATTCATGACGAAGGAGGAGCAGGTAGCCCACAGAGCAAGCAAACTTCCACGATACAACTCTTCCCATTTGAGCATAGTACACGCCCCACTGCTAATCCACCCCAGGATAACCAGCTTCTCACAACTGCTTCTCAGGTTACTCCCTCCCCAAATCAGACCTCCTTGCCCGGCTTATCTCCCCAACACCTCCCTTGACCCCTCTGACCCCACTGCAGTCAATTTCATCCCCCATTCCAAGGACCCCCTCATCACCTCAACCCCCAAACCCGCCCAGCCCTCATTCCCTCAACCCCCAAAACCCACCCAGCCCTCATCCCCTCAACCCAAAAACCCACCCAGCCCTCATCCCCTCAACCCCCAAAACCTACCCAGCCCTCACCCCTCCTCATCCCCTCTCCTTCCATGTGACCCCCCACCCTTGCGAGGGGGTGTGGAGGTTCCCCCCACCCTCTCTATCCTTCCCCCTCCCGACCTCTCAACCTCTATCTGACTCCCAACCTTACGCTATCTCCAACCCCTCTATGCCTATCAGACCCTCCCTAATCTTCAGACCCAGTATGCCCTTCCTACTCCAGACCTACCTACCCAGGCCCTACCCCCAAACCCTCCTACCTACCTTCCTAGAAGCCCAGCCCCCATTACCCCCCAAGCACCCCTCCCGACCTCTTTCACTCACCCCCCATACACCCCCGGACCCCCCAGACACCCCCCGGATCCCCCCGGACCCCCCCGTCCTCCCCCACCCCCAGTCATCCCCCAGACACCCCCCAGATCCCCCAGGTCCCCCCTGCCCCCAGTCACCCCCCAGACACCCCCAGATCCCCCCAGACCCCCAGAGGAAGGAGAACTCTGGTACAGGAGTTTCCATGAAGAATCTCAAGGTTTGGTACACCAATGCTGATGGGGTATCTAATAAAGCAGAAGAGATAAAAGAAAGAGTGAGTGAGGCAAATCCTGACATAGTTGCAATTGTGGAAACTAAAATTAATGACATGATCTCAGATGCAATCTTTCCTGAAGGGTACCAGGTGATAAGAAAAGAGAGGACACAGAGACAGGGAGGGGGAGTGGCACTCCTAATAAAGCGGAAATGGAAGTTTGAAGACCTGGGAAATCGGGTTACCAATGAGTGCACAAGCTTTATACATGGAACTTTGACAGTAGATGGGAGGAAGATTGTGATCTTGGTAATCTACAATCCCCCACCAAACAGTAGAAGACCCAGACAGGTATGATGACAACAACAAGGCATGCATAGATGAACTGCAGAAGGCAGCAACACTAGCCCACAGAATGAGAGCGAAGCTGCTGATCATGGGGGACCTAAATCATGGAGAGATAAATTGGGAATCAAGGAATCCCCATGGAGGGGACGAAACGTGGGGAGCAAATTAGTAGATGTTATAGACAGGAATTTCCTAACACAGCATGTGAAGGAAGACACAAGGGAAAGAGGAGGAGATGCACCGAGCCTATTAGACCTGATTTTCACCCAGAACGTAGAAGATATCGAGAATTTGGAGCATGAAATACCTCTAGGGGCCAGTGACCATTGTGTCCTAGTCTTTGACTACATGATGGAATTCAAACTTGTGACCATGGGACAAGAGATCTGGGAAAGGAGAGTTGACTACAGAAGGAGACTATAGGAGGATAAGGGACTATCTGGGAGAAGTGCAGTGGGAGGAAGAAATTAGAGGAAAACAGTCCAAGATATGATGGACCTAGTCATACAGAAATGCCAAGAGGCCGAAGAGAGATTTATACCAACAGTAAGGGAAAAAATAAGAAGGAATATAATAACCCATGGTTTTAGACAGTGTCAGGAAGCAAAAATGGCCAGCAGGCGGGAGTGGAGGAAATACAGAAGACAAAGGACAGAGGACAACAGGATCAGATGCAACAGAGCTAGGAACGATTACATTAACATCAGACGGACATCGGAAAGGGACTATGAGAACGATATTGCAATCAAAGCGAAAAAACAACCTAAGCTACTACACAGTCATATAAGAAGAAAAATGTCGGTGAACGACCAAGTGACAAGACTAAGGAAGGCAGAGGGGACATATACTGAAAGTGACAAGGAAATCTGTGAGGCACTGAATGCCAGTTTCCATGGAGTGTTCACTACCGAGCCCGAGCAGCTCCCATTGTTGGAAGGGGTTACCCTAGATGAAAGACTATCAGATAAGAGGTGACAGTGGAGGAGGTAATGAAACAGTTGACAACTCTAGATGCATCTAAAGCAGTAGGACCAGACAAAGTATCACCGTGGATACTAAGAGAAGCAGCGCAGGCCCTCAGCGTGCCTCTGGCAATGATCTTTAATGAGTCACTTATGTCGGGAGAATTGCCCAGTTGCTGGAAGAAGGCAAATGTCGTGCCGATCTTCAAGAAAGGATAGGGAGGAGGCACTTAACTATAGACCTGTATCACTGACAAGCATCCCCTGTAAAATACTGGAAAGAATAATTAGGCTACGACTGGTTGCACACCTGGAGACATTAGTTTGTGAACAAGCATCAACATGGGTTCTGGACAGGGAAATCGTGCCTAACAAACCTTCTGGAATTCTATGATAAAATAACGAGGATAAGACAGGACAGAGATGGTTGGGCAGACTGCATATTTCTGGACTGCCAAAAAGCCTTTGATACAGTACCGCACATGAGACTGCTATTCAAACTCGAGAGGCAGGCGGGGGTAGGGGGAAAGGTCCTAGCATGGATAAGGAACTACCTAACAGGAAGGAGCCAAAGAGTTACGGTAAGGGGCGAGAAGTCGGACTGGCGAACAGTAACAAGTGGAGTACCACAAGGATCGGTGCTGGGACCATTCTATTTCTTGTATATGTTAACGACATGTTTACGGGTGTAGAGTCCTACATGTCGATGTTTGCGGATGACGCAAAGTTGATGAGAAGAGTTGTGACAGATGAGGATTGCAGGATCCTCCAAGAGGACCTGAACAGGTTGCAGAGATGGTCAGAGAAATGGCTACTGGAATTCAACACGAGCAAATGTAAAGTTATGGAAATGGGACTAGGAGATAGGAGACAAAGGGACAGTACACAATGAAGGGGAACAGCCTACCTGTGACGACGCGCGAAAGAGACCTGGGTGTGGACGTAACACCTAATCTATCTCCTGAGGCACATATAAATAGGATAACGACAGCAGCGTACTCTACACTGGCAAAAGTTAGAACATCATTCAGAAACCTAAGTAAGGAGGCATTTAGGGCTCTTTACACTGCCTACGTGAGGCCAGTCTTAGAGTATGCCGCCTCATCATGGAGTCCCCATCTAAAGAAGCACATAATGAAACTGGAAAAGGTTCAGAGGTTTGCAACGAGACTCGTCCCAGAGCTACGAGGGATGGGGTATGAGGAGCGCCTGGGGGAACTATGCCTTACGACACTAGAAAGAAGAAGGGAGAGGGGGGACATGATAGGAACGTATAAAATACTCAGAGGGATTGACAGAGTGGACATAGACGAAATGTTCACACGGAATAGTAACAGAACGAGGGGACATGGATGGAAGTTAGAAACTCAGATGAGTCACAGAGATGTTAGGAAGTTTTCTTTTAGCGTGAGAGTAGTGGGAAAATGGAATGCACTTAAGGAACAGGTTGTGGAAGCCAATACTATTCATAATTTTAAAACCAGGTATGATAGGGAAATGGGATAGGAGTCATTGCTGTAAACAACTGATGCTCGAAAGGCGGGATCCAAGAGTCAATGCTCGATCCTGCAGACACATATAGGTGAGTACATATAGGTGAGTACACACACACAAGGTTGATAAAGACAGGCTGTTTAACACAAGGGGCACATGCACTAGGGGACACAGGTGGAAACTGAGTGCCCAAATGAGCCACAGAGATATTAGAAAGAACTTTTTTAGTGTCAGAGTGGTTGACAAATGGAATGCATTAGGAAGTGATGTGGTGGAGGCTGACTCCATACACAGTTTCAAGTGTAGATATGAAAGAGCCCAAAAGGCTCAGGAACCTGTACACCTGTTGATTGACGGTTGAGAGACGGGCCGAAAGAGCCAGAGCTCAACCCCCGCAAGCACAAATAGGTGAACTAGGTGAACACACACACACACACACACACACACACACACACACACACACACACACACACACACACACACACACACACACACACACACACACACAGATGACTGAGATATTGAAACCATAGGCGGGTTGCTGGGGGACTCCCTAATGAACTGGTTCCCGGTGATTGATAGTGAGCGCTGCTCCGTGTTTACCTGGTGTCGGGTGTGTGGGTGTACACCCGGGCCAGTCATGTGTGTGTAGGGTGGGAGATGTGTGGTGTCGGGTGTGTGGGTGTACACCCGGGCCAGTCATGTGTGTGTAGGGTGGGAGATGTGTGGTGTCGGGTGTGTGGGAGTACACCCGGGCCAGTCATGTGTGTGTAGGGTGGGAGGGTCGGGTGTGTGGGAGTACACCCGGGCCAGTCATGTGTGTGTAGGATGGGAGATGTGTGGTGTCGGGTATGTGGGATGGTGTTCTGGAACACGTGCTTCCCTCACAGGTGTTTGTCTGGAAGGATGACTTAAACAAATGTTTTTTTTTTTCATTATCAGCAACAGGAAACCGGTCATTTCTCAAGACGATTCCCCCCCCCCCCCCAGGTAAACTACTGACTTTCCCGAGTATGCAACCCACAACAGCTTCCTAGTTCACGGGTACCCATTGACTGCTAGATGAATTGAGGCATTAGGTGTACATAATCTCCCCCCCCCCCCGAACGTCTCAGCCTTCTGGAGAAGCGAACCCGGGTCCTGAAGACAGGAGGAAGACGGAGACGCAGGTTAGATTAATGGACGTCAAAAAACGCATTTTTATCGGATGAGTTGCAACGAGGTGTATACGTCGAGGTGTGTACGTCGAGGTGTGTATGTCGAGGTGTACACGTCGAGGTGTACACGTCGAGGTGTACACGTCGAGGTGTACACGTCGAGGTGTATACGTCGAGGTGTATACGTCGAGGTGTACACGTCGAGGTGTGTACGTCGAGGTGTATACGTCGAGGTGTATACGTCGAGGTGTATACGTCGAGGTGTACACGTCGAGGTGTACACGTCGAGGTGTACACGTCGAGGTGTACACGTCGAGGTGTACACGTCGAGGTCTATACGTCGAGGTGTACACGTCGAGGTGTACACGTCGAGGTGTATACGTCTGGTCTACGAGGAACGTCACACTAACATAAAAAGGAAATTAGGATGGAAAATGGGATGAATCACTGTTAATTCAACATCTTAAAAGATTCATAATATCCTAACCACCACTCCTCTGTCTATGAGACATTTCTCGCCACACTTGAAGGACTTGTATTTTAGGCTCGAATTGTCTTCTTCCCCCCCCCCCACCCCCACATTCCTCTAAATCCAAATTATTTAATAATTTTAGAGTGCTGGGATATGTGTCTCCTCGCCTCGGAAATAATATATTATTGAGCTGCAGAAAAAGTATAAAAAAAATCATACCATTCTCACAATTAATCATCAGTTTTCGACTTCTTATAAACAAGGCCAAAAGTGCTTTTATAAGTTCATTAATCATATGACTAATGAGTGGCTGGAGAGGGAGTGCAGTAACTCACAAGAGGTGGGAGTGGTGGGCGTCGCCGCCACACCTGCCACACCAACACACACACCTGCAGGTTTATCATAATGTATTGTCTATGGTAATTGGCTGTGACCAATGTCTGGGGTAGGTCTCCAGCGGAGCGCTTGTGCCATTATCGCGTGTTTGTGTCGCGTCTGCACTGGTGAAGCTGGAGCTCTGAGAAGCTGCTCTGCTTCCACTCCACACCTCCCACCACACCTCCACCACACCTCCCACCACACCTCCACACCTCCCTACATTCACAAGAGTAAAGTATTGAAATTAGGCGAAGGGAGCAGGAGGCTGAACACAAGGTACCATCTGGGAGGTGAAATCCTGCAAGAGTCAAATAGAAAGATCTGGGGGTTGATATCACAGCGAACCTGTCCCCACAAGCCCACATCAAAATGATATCAGCAGCAGCATATGCTAGATTGGCCAACATCAGAACTGCCTTTAGAAACTTGTTTAAGGAATCGTTCAGAACCTTGTATACCACGTACGTCAGACCAATCCCATAGCACCTCATATCAGGTTGCTCTAGTTATATTGTACTCGCCTCTACTCTGCCCTTGAAAATGTTGACAGTGTCAACTAAACGCGGCTCTTCACGTCAGGCCATAATAAAACTGGGTAATTAACCTTAGGAGAGTTACTGTTTAAATGTCTTCCGCTAGTGAAGAGCATAATAAAGAAGATTCATACTAGAATCATGATATCACCCATTTTCTCTCTCTCTCTCTCTCTCTCTCTCTCTCTCTCTCTCTCTCTCTCTCTCTCTCTCTCTCTCTCTCTCTCTCTCTCTCTCTCTCTCTCTCTCTCTCTCAAAGCGGGTTATGACGATCTCTGTCTGGAACCCGTAGGTGCGGCCGAGGCTCTGCTACAGGAGGCTGGGGTCGTTCATACCCTTCCTAGGGTGGTTCTTCTCCGGCCCCGACCACGGCGGTCTCCGGGGTTGGAGTCCCTGCGAGAGTTCGTTGATGCCTTCACCATCGTTCTGACAGTTCCTGCGACGGCGCTGGGACCAATTGTATTGGCGTTTGCCTTTCCATTGGAGACTTTCGGTGCAATAAAGAGAGGGGGGGGACCTGCTGCATGGGTAACGGCTTCTCCCCCGTATCAACCTATCCTGGCTTTGCGCCCTGGAGAGGCCACTCCAGACCGACAACCAGAGTGCAACTCCATAGTCTCCTGAGTCTGATGGATGCCTACTACTACTGCTATATAATACTGTTTTAAACTAGGCTAACTGAATTATCATTGACATGATGCTACACATCTGGACACCTCACTGCCAACATTCGCCATCCTCCCAACGTCTGCACATATACAGCCCCTCCACGCCTTGGTTTTGACCAGCCCGTGGGCAGCACAGAAGGTGAGATCAGTACGAATATTGAGTATGAAAACCGGAACATGGGCGTGTTCGCCACTGTGTTCTGCCGTGACGATAAAGTAACAACCAAGATCATTTTCACCTCGGCAGCTGTGGCCACTCAGGCTGCCACACACGGCTTCTACTGCTTCAGCATCAAGATATCATCCTACCAAATGAAAAGGCACGATATCACGAGCTCCAACAGTGCCAACCACTTGGGTCGGACGGTAGAGCGACGGTCTCGCTTCTTGCAGGTCGGCGTTCAATCCCCAACTGTCCAAGTGGTTGGGTACCATTCCTTTCCGCCGCCCCATCCCAAATCCTTATCCTTACCCCTTCCCAGTGCTATATAGTTGTAATGGCTTGGTGCTTTACCCCTGATAGTTCCCTTCCAACAGTGCTTCAAGCGCTACGAGGTCTCCCGCTCCACCAACAAGTGTCAGCGCCCCGTCCAGAAGTGCAGCTTCTGCGCCCGTGACCATCATTACTTCATCTGTAAATCAACAACCATCGCTGCCTACTCTGCAACGGCGATCACCCTATAATTTCACGCCGCTGCCCCCGCAGACAGGAAAAAAATCAAGTACCAGGTTGAAGACAAGAAAGCCAACCCTCCTAACCTCGCCACCAGAGCCCCTGACGAAGACGTCAGGGGCTCTGAGGTGACGAAGCCCCTGACCCATCACCTCGGCTCTCACCAACCGACCAGAAGACTTCCCAGTCTTACCAAACAGTGGTTCCTCCCACCAGTCGACCCAGTCTTCATAATGGGGACCCAAGGCCCAAGTAGCACACTCGCCGCCCCTTGCATCATGTGCCGGCATTATTCCTGGTGTTATACGACTAGCGGAGAGGCTTGCCGGACCAGACAACCACCGATTCGTCAGGGAACTGAATCTGTTGTACCTAGCAAATGGCCTGGACCCTATCATAGCCCTTGACGCAAGTCTCGCTACCTCCCCTACCACACAGGGGAACTTCCACAAGGTCGATCTCAACTCAGATTTCAGCTCTGCCAGAGACCCAGACTGCACAAACAGCAACATCCCCCAAGCCTGCCCCAAAAGCTACCACCATCACCGTCTCAGCAGAGAGGTGCTCGCAGACGTGTTCCCTCCGACCACCACCGACGTGACCGAACCAGCTTCTACCACAATTCATCGACTCCAGAGTCAACCTCAAGCTGTGAGACCAGAACCATTACCAACGGACCACGCCACGGACGAGGAAGTCTCACTAAGTGCTCCATCGCCGCCACACTCCGCACAGGACGCCTGGCAGTGTCTATGGTCAGCGGTGCGCGAGTTGACCTTAGGGTAGGAGGCTCCCCGCTTGTCCAGTCTTCATCGACCTTGATAATGACCTTATCATAACCTTGACCATAACACGACTTTGACAACGTCCTGACCACGACCTTGACACAAGCTTGGTACCTCGCTACAGCGGCTCAACACGACCATAAAGCCCGGGTCGCAAGGGCACCATAAAGTCGTCCCCCCTTGTCCAAGATGACAACATTCCACGTCGTTCTATACTGTATTTAGATGTATTTGTTCAAGCGTTCAGATTTAGTTTGTGACCCCCGTATTAGGAACATCTTAATATATTGTAATATATACGTTAATGTCACGAGTGGATTTTATATAGCATATTATATATACAAACCCAGACTGCCGCCTCGTATCTTAGTAATATTAGACCCAGAAACTTTATTCATAAATTGACGTTTAGTGTAACGATTGAAAACCGGCTTATACACTTAGTGAAAAAAGTTTGCCATTGCATGCAATAGAGTAATTACGCTACACCAAGCTACTCCTGCACTCAAAGTGCAGGAGTAGCTTGGTGTAGCGTAATTACAGGCCACTCCAGAGTGGCCTGTCAGCCACGAGGCTACAGGGCAACTCTTAAAATCACTCTCCTTTGTATAATAGCCACGCTTCAGATATAGTGATTAGCGTCTAATGGTTTAATAGTCCTCGTGTGTAAATACCTACAATACTCTTACCCCTTATATAGAAGACCCTGTGCATCTTAGATAACCCTTGTTATTATGACATGGTGATCAGCTAAACGCCTCACTAATGACCTGGTTCTAATTACCTTGAGTGGGCAATTAGATCGCAATTAATTATCTCTTGAGGGTAAAGATGTAAACTTTACAATTAGTGGGTTATAATGAGTGGAAATGTGAGGGTTCAGAATGGCTTTAGACAACAGATTCTCAAGCTGGTGGTACGTTTTTTCTTGGAGGGGGGGGGGGGACCGTTTGATGCCTTCCCGTTGGTCCTCAACGGAGGCCCTTCCCGTTGGTCCTCAACGGAGGCCCTTCCCGTTGGTCCTCAACGGAGGCCCTTCCCGTTGGTCCTCAACGGAGGCCCTTCCCGTTGGTCCTCAACGGAGGCCCTTCCCGTTGGTCGTATCCTACAGAGCTGTCATGTCTATTCGTCCAATACCAGGGCCAGATTCACGAAACAGTTCCGCAAGCACTTACGAACGTGTACATCTTTCCTCAATCTTTGACGGCTTTGGTTACATTTATTAAACAGTTTACAAGCATGAAAACTTGCCAATCAACTGTTATTGTTATAAACAGCCTCCTGGTGCTTCGGAGCTCATTAACTGTTTAATAATTGTAAACAAAGCCGCCAAAGATTGAGAAAAGATGTAGAGGTTCGTAAGTGCTTGCGTAACTGCTTCGTGAATCCGGGTCCACGTTCGTAAGTGCTTGCGTAACTGCTTCGTGAATCTGGCTCCTGGTCTTTAAGTATCTTTCATGTATATATTAGTTGATACCTCTCTCGTGGCCTTTCAGGAGAATATATTTTGAGAGCTTTAAGACGGAGTCAATAATTTAGGTGCTTTATCGCGTCTGTGTCGTGTGTGTTCTCTGTGTGTCCTCTATTCCCCAACTCTCTCCTGCTTGGAAAGGAAAGTGGGTAGAGGGGAGAAGGGAGAAGAAAGGAGAGGAGGGGAAGAGAGAGGTGTCTTTATATATATATATATATATATATATATATATATATATATATATATATATATAATATATATATATATATATATATATATATATATATATATGATGGCAATTGTTAATGTAGTGTAGTGATGTGTTGTTTGTTCAAGCTGTTCATCAGGTCCCCTCACACACTTGGTGTTATCTTTACTGCCTCTGACCTGTCTTACATTCACCAGTTCCTATTCTCTCTTCCTTCATCAGAGTGTCTTGTGTCCATCTGGTAAGTTAAGATAAGGCGCACTTTAGAACGACAGTTTCTAGACGTTGGAGACGCTGGCGAGAACGTAGGGGATAGCTTCCTCTTGGCCCTGCACCTGTTGGTCTCATACACTCGGGAACACAGTGAAACTGCGCGATCAAACACCGTAGAGTTTTATAGTCTTGCTTATGTGTGGGGGTGGTGGTGTGGGAGTGTGGGGAGTGTGGGGGTGTGGGAGTGTGGGGGGTGTGGG
>WNGS01000040.1:8142-22804 GCA_020271785.1 Procambarus virginalis
TGAGAGAGGCTCCGAGGAAAACAAAAGGGTTGACATAGAGATTCAGTTTGGAAAACTGTGTTGCAGTAAAGAATTTTCTTTTTTTGACTGCTAGTTGTTGAATATTGTTGATCATGTGGAGGTAAATTTGATTATTTAGTTGAAGGTACATGTGGTACATGTCAACCTATCCTTCTGTTTAGATAGTACTCTTTGTAGCTATGTGAACCAGAGTACATATATTGACGTAATGGAGAGATACTAGAATTTGGTTCTATTCACTCTTATTAGTCAGGTACAAATAAAGCCGAAATCCATACTTCAACGTTCCTAAGCCTAGTAGAGCACATATGTGTACTACATTAGACCTCAGGTAGCTTGTATTAGGCCTAGGAATTCAAAAACTTTTTGCGGTTTAATCTTGCTCACTAGTAGTAAATTCTCCTTTCTGTTAAGCAATGATAGCGGGAAGGGTCGCTTTGTTATCTAGCCAGCCCGTCCTCCTAAGGTTTCCCAACGTCGAAGAAACTGCCGTACTAAAGTGCCCTTATCCTAACCTACCAGAGGACCCAAAACAGAAAACGGGACAGTATGTCACTTTCGCGAACCTCTACCATTTTCTAGTACGACGTATTTTTGACCTAGGTAATACGTCAAAATGCGACGGTGTATTAGGAGGACGGGTTGCTGTATGTGGGTGGAGGGTATGCGGGCAGCGCCCACACGCCTATGGGGGCCAGGCTAAATATATCCACACATTAACACATGCGATCACATGTGCATATAAATATATCATTAATTACTCGGACCTTTGGTGTTGCTGGTGTACGAACAAGCCGCCACAATAGTAGGACGTTCGTACATGTCCATATTCACCGGACTTACACATGGTCTGAAGAGAGGCTACTAGAATTTAACCCAGAGAATTGTAAAGTAATGAGTCAGAAAGAAGGAAAAAATGACTACAGAATGAGGGAGATACAACGCCAGGCTCACCATACACAAAAGGACCTGAGAGGGGACTCAATGCCCTGCTATTATAGACGAACAGGAAACACGTGGAAGCATTTGTGTACCTGCCAAGATTATCTTAGGTTATGATAGATTAGGCTAGGTTAGTTTAAGTTAGGTTATGATAGATTAGGCTAGGTTAGTTTAGGTTAGGTTATGATAGATTAGGCTAGGTTAGTTTAGGTTAGGTTATGATAGATTAGCTTAGGTTAAGATATGAAAAATTAAGCTAGGTTAGGTTTGGTTATGAAATACTGTAGGCAGGTTGGTCATCAGCCTGGTGGTGATCTGTCAACTGTACTGCAGGTGTTGTGTTTATGTACTCCAGGTGTGTGTTTGTGTACTGCAGGTGTTGTTGTGTACTGCAGGTGTTGTGTTTGTGTACTGCAGGTGTTGTGTTTGTGTACTCCAGGAGTTGTGTTTGTGTACTTCAGGTGTTGTGTTTGTGTACTGCAGGTGTTTCTCAGATCACACATGTCCCCCTGAGCTCTTAGCTGTTTTGTCAGACTCCCTATTTTGTGAGACTCGTAGTTTTGTTAGACTCGCTGTTCTGTTAGACTCGCTGTGTTTGTTAGACTCGCTGTTCTGTTAGACTCGCTGTTTTGTTAGACTCGCTGTTCTGTTAGACTCGCTGTTCTGTTAGACTCGCTGTTCTGTTAGACTCGCTGTTCTGTTAGACTCGCTGTTCTGTTAGACTCGCTGTTCTGTTAGACTCGCTGTTTGTTAGACTCGCTGTTTTGTTAGACTCGCTGTTTTGTTAGACTCGCTGTTTTGTTAGACTCGCTGTTTTGTTAGACTCGCTGTTCTGTTAGACTCGCTGTTCTGTTAGACTCGCTGTTCTGTTAGACTCGCTGTTCTGTTAGACTCGCTGTTTTGTTAGACTCGCTGTTCTGTTAGACTCGCTGTTTTGTTAGACTCGCTGTTTTGTTAGACTCGCTGTTTTGTTAGACTCGCTGTTTGTTAGACTCGCTGTTTTGTTAGACTCGCTGTTCTGTTAGACTCGCTGTTCTGTTAGACTCGCTGTTCTGTTAGACTCGCTGTTCTGTTAGACTCGCTGTTCTGTTAGACTCGCTGTTTTGTTAGACTCGCTGTTCTGTTAGACTCGCTGTTCTGTTAGACTCGCTGTTTTGTTAGACTCGCTGTTCTGTTAGACTCGCTGTTCTGTTAGACTCGCTGTTTTGTTAGACTCGCTGTTTTGTTAGACTCGCTGTTTTGTTAGACTCGCTGTTTTGTTAGACTCGCTGTTTTGTTAGACTCGCTGTTTTGTTAGACTCGCTGTTCTGTTAGATGTTACCAGGTTGAGCTGATGATGCATTTGTATTTGTATGATCAGCATCCTCACTGTCCAGTGTGGCAGTGAATATGAGCAGCATGTTCAGTGAAGATGCTGCTCATATTCACTGTTATTTACTAGCGTGAAACATGCAAAGTGTCCACCAGCGGCTGGAGGAACTTCCTTAGACAGTCCCGTAAGAAGCGTGGTAATGCCGACAGGAACCCTGAACACCTGTCCAATGCTGTACACATTCAACCTATCCCAAACAAATCCAATCAACGGAAATGGCAAGTCCAAACTGATGCAGATCCTATCAAACATTAGATGATCGAACTCCAGATTGTTGTAGTTGAATGGAAACCGTAAGTAATCCAACGCAACATGGCACAATACAGCCTAACGATACATAGTTTTGTAAAGGAGAAAATTGAGGTAAATGCGAAACACATGAGTAAGTGTTGAATGTTTCTCATGTGAGGCTACAGTTTGGCCATCACAAGTTGGAAGCCTCGGAGGAGAAGGGTAAAATGCCCCCTGAGAATGATATATTTGAAGACTAGGCTTGTTAGTCCAGTTAGCGGTGATATAGACCTGAGAGTAAGTAGGCCTCGTGGGTCACTCTGAGGTTGACTGACAGTACAGTATATGATAATGTCCCGCCAAACACACGAAGAATTTTCGTGAAAAAAATATTTATAATTTAATTTGCGAATTAATAACAAATACCGGATTTGTAATATTTAATTTATATACAAATTAATATATAAAGAATTTAAATATCTATTTGCTAAAATAATATTTATAATGGTCATTTCGAACAACCACAAAAACATCTTGATGAAAACAAACCGTTCAAAGGTCACTCAAAATTTTCATCTGTTGTCGAATTCATCACAATTTTGTCTGTTTTTCAAGAAAATAATTAATCTCCAACAAGATTGTCTATTAGACTACCTGTCTATTGTAGTACAATAGACTACTGTCTAGTTGTCTATCCCTGTACAATAGACTACTGTCTATTGTACAGCGTAGTTAATAATGAACATAGCAGATTTTAACACAGACATTTGTTTGCCAAATATAGGCCGTGTCTGTGGACCCTGTGGCCAGTAGTGTCAGCAGCAGACCGTGTCTGCGGCCCCTGTGGCCAGTAGTTTCAGCAGCAGACCGTGTCTGCGGCCCATGTGGCCAGTAGTGTCAGCAGCAGACCGTGTCTGCGGTCCCTGTGGCTAGTAGTGTCAGCAGCAGACCGTGTCTGCGGTCCCTGTGGCCAGTAGTGTCAGCAGCAGACCGTGTCCGCGGCCCATGTAGCCATTAGTGTCAGCAGCAGACTGTGTGCGGCCCCTGTGGTCAGTAGCAGACCGTGTCTGCGGCCCATGTGGCCATTAGTGTCAGCAGCAGACCGTGTCTGCGGTCCCTGTGACTAGTAGTGTCAGCAGCAGACCGTGTCTGCGGTCCCTGTGGCCAGTAGTGTCAGCAGCAGACCGTGTCCGCGGCCCATGTGGCCATTAGTGTCAGCAGCAGACTGTGTCTGCGGCACCTGTGGTCAGCAGCAGACCGTGTCTGCGGCCCTATGGCCAGTAGTTTCAGCAGCAGACCGTGTCTGCGGCCCCTGTGACCAGTAGTGTCAGCAGCAGACCGTGTCTGCGGTCCCTGTGGATAGTAGTGTCAGCAGCAAACCGTGTCTGCGGCCCCTGTGGCCAGTAGTGTCAGCAGCAGACCGTGTCTGCGGCCCATGTGGCCAGTAGTATCAGCAGCAGACCGTGTCTGTGGTCCCTGTGGCCAGTAGTGTCAGCAGCAGACCGTGTCTGTGGTCCCTGTGGCCAGTAGTGTCAGCAGCAGACCGTGTCTGCGGCCCATGTGGCCAGTAGTATCAGCAGCAGACCGTGTCTGTGGTCCCTGTGGCCAGTAGTGTCAGCAGCAGACCGTGTCTGCGGCCCATGTGGCCAGTAGTATCAGCAGCAGACCGTGTCTGCGGCCCCTGTGGCCAGTAGTGTCAGCAGCAGACCGTGTCTGCGGTCCTTGTGGCCAGTAGTGTCAGCAGCAGACCGTGTCTGCGGGCCTTGTGGCCAGTAGTGTCAGCAGAAGACCGTGTCTGCGGTCCTTGTGGCCAGTAGTATCAGCAGCAGACCGTGTCTGTGGTCCTTGTGGCCAGTAGTGTCAGCAGCAGACCGTGTCTGCGGTCCTTGTGGCCAGTAGTATCAGCAGCAGACCGTGTCTGTGGTCCTTGTGGCCAGTAGTGTCAGCAGCAGACCGTGTCTGCGGCCCTGTTGCCTGCTGACGGAATTTGCTCGCGTTATGAGGCTGTTGTCTGCTTATGACAGCAACTATTTACAAAACAGGTATATTCCTATTGGTATAACAGCTCGTCATAGCTGTATTTTACTTAGGCAAAAGACTATTGGGATCCAGCCACAGTTAAAACATTATTTAATTATTAATTATAGGCCTACAGGCCTAGGTATAGGCCTGTAGGCCTATACCTTCCACCACAGCCTCCCAGAATGTGTGGGCCTGTGGAGGTGGCAAGCTAAATTATTTAAGTAGAATTTTATTAACTTGCTTTGGCGCCAATATTGTCCCGTGCAAATATGTAGTCTTTCCTTATTTATTTGTAATTTTTAACAGTTTATGAAAGTTATGAGCAGGTTGTGAGTAAGTTACATGTTGTCGTACGTTTGGCAACGGCGGTGCGCGGTGGTGCCAGATGGCGGGTGGCGGCAGTGTAACGGAACCTGTGGTGAGGGGCGGCCACACCCCCCTGCCTCACCTCACACAGGTGCGGGTGAGGGGCGGCCACACCCCCTGCCTCACCTCACACAGGTGAGGGGCGGTCACACCCCCCTGCCTCACCTCACACAGGTGCGGGTGAGGGGCGGCTACACCCCCCTGCCTCACCTCACACAGGTGCGGGTGAGGGGCGGCTACACCCACCTGCCTCACCTCACACAGATGCGGGTGAGGGGCGGCTACACCCCCCTGCCTCACCTCACACAGGTGCGGGTGAGGGGCGGCTACACCCACCTGCCTCACCTCACACAGGTGCGGGTGAGGGGTGGCCACACCTCACACAGGGGGGGGTGAGGGGCTGCCACACCTCACACAGGGGGGTGAGGGGCGGCCACACCTACACAGGGAGGGGTGAGGGGCGGCCACACCTCACACAGGGGGGGGGTGAGAGGCGGCCACACCTCACACAGGGAGGGGGTGAGGGGCGGCCACACCTCACACAGGTGCGGGTGAGGGGCGGCCACACCCACAGCCTCACCTCACACAGGGGGAGGTGAGGGGCGGCCACACCTCACACAGGGGAGGGGTGAGGGGCGGCCACACCTCACACAGGGAGGGGGTAAGGGCGGCCACACCCCAGCCTCACCTCACAGAGGGGGGGAGGGGTTTGAGGGGCGGCCACACCTCACACAGGGGGGGGGGTGAGGGGCGGCCACACACCCAGCCTCACCTCACACAGGGGGGGGGTGAGGGCGGCCACACCCCCAGTCTCACCTTACATAGGTGGGGTGAGGCGCAGCCACACCCCCAGCCTCACGTCACACAGGGAGGGGCAGTCACACCTCACACAGGGAGGGGGTGAGGGGCGGCCTCACCTCACACAGGGGGTGAGGGGCGGCAACACCCCCAGTCTCACCTTACATAGGTGGGGTGAGGCGCAGTCACATCATGTGCCTCACCTTACACAAGAAACTTGTCATACTAAAGTGCCCTTATCCTAACCTACCAGAGGACCCACAACAGAAAACGGCACAGTACGTCATTTCGCGAACCGCTACCATTTTCTAGTACGACGATTTTTAGCCTTGGGTAGAGTATACGTCGAAATGCGACGTGCTATTAGGAGGACCGGTTGACCAGCTGACGGTACCGTGACCTTGAACTTGGCCGGCGCGCCCCGGACCCAGTGAATGGTCGACTTGGGATACCATGACACAGACTTTGTATGATGACCCAGATGACCTATGAGGGAACAGCAGTCACAGAAACTGTCAAATATTATCAAGAATAATTACAAATTCCACCAAATCATTCCATGGGTAAGTTTATACAGTAGTAGTAGTGCTGCTGCTGCTGCTGCCGCTGCCGCCGCCTCCGCCGCAGCTGCCGCTGCTGCCGCCGCTGCTGCCGCCGCCGCTGCCGCCGCCCCTCCTCCTCCTCCTCCTCTCCTCTCCTCTCCTCTCCTCTCCTCTCCTCTCCTCTCCTCTCCTCTCCTCTCCTCTCCTCTCCTCTGCTGCTGCTCGCTGTTAGTACCTGCAAGCGGCCACAATCACTCAGTGTGAATATTTTCGGCAAATTGAGTGATTGTAAAGTAAGAGTGAGACTGCTCGATCTGCATCATCATTTAATTGTTCATTGTTCACTCCACCCTTGACTGTTAAGGTGCGAGTGAACACGCTCGTTAACCCCATGATGCAGCACTAGACAATTTAAGCATGAAGTACCTATAATAAAAGTTAGAAATAAGATAAAAAAATGCGCCACTCTGAGTTTTCTCACTCGAATGAGTGCAAGTCGCCTGCATGTGATCCAGCATAGATACAGCTGCCCCACTGATCAGTTCTATAGTCATGCCCCTGCTACTCATGCCCCGCGCTACTCATGCCCCGCTACTCATGCCCCGCTACTCATGCCCCCGCTACTCATGCCCCGCAACTCATGCCCCCGCTACTCATGCCCCCCTACTCATGCCCCCGCTACTCATGCCCCCGCTACTCATGCCCCGCTACTCATGCCCCGCTACTCATGCCCCGTACTCATGCCCCCGCTACTCATGCCCCGCTACTCATGCCCCCGCTACTCATGCCCCGCTACTCATGCCCCCGCTACTCATGCCCCGCTACTCATGCCCCGCTACTCATGCCCCGCTACTCATGCCCCGCTACTCATGCCCCGCTACTCATGCCCCCGCTACTCATGCCCCGCTACTCATGCCCCCGCTACTCATGCCCGCTACTCATGCCCCGCTACTCATGCCCCGCTACTCATGCCCCGCTACTCATGCCCCGCTACTCATGCCCCCGCTACTCATGCCCCCGCTACTCATGCCCCGCTACTCATGCCCCCGCTACTCATGCCCCCCCTACTCATGCCCCGCTACTCATGCCCCGCTACTCATGCCCCCGCTACTCATGCCCCGCTACTCATGCCCCCGCTACTCATGCCCAGCTACTCATGCCCCAGCTACTCATGCCCAGCTACTCATGCCCCGCTACTCATGCCCAGCTACTCATGCCCCCGCTACTCATGCACCCGCTACTCATCCCCCGCTACTCATGCCCACCTACTCATGCCCCGCTACTCATGCCCCGCTACTCATGCCCCAGCTACTCATGCCCCCGCTACTCATGCCACCTACTCATGCCCCGCCTACTCATGCCCCGCTACTCATGCCCACTACTCATGCCCCCTACTCATGCCCAGCTACTCATGCCCCCGCTACTCATGCCCCGCTACTCATGCCCGCCGCTACTCATGCCCCCGCTACTCATGCCCACCTACTCATGCCCCGCTACTCATGCCCCGCTACTCATGCCCCCGCTACTCATGCCCCCCTACTCTCATGCCCCGCTACTCATGCCCCGCTACTCATGCCCCCGCTACTCATGCCCGCTACTCATGCCCCCGCTACTCATGCTTCCGCTACTCATGCCCCCGCTACTCATGCCCCGCCCGCTACTCATGCCCCCGCTACTCATGCCCCCGCTACTCATGCCCACCTACTCATGCCCTGCTACTCATGCCCAGCTACTCATGCCCCGCTACTCATGCCCCCGCTACTCATGCCCCGCTACTCATCCCCCGCTACTCATGCCCCGCTACTCATGCCCCGCTACTCATGCCCCGCTACTCATGCCCCCGCTACTCATGCCCCGCTACTCATGCCCCGCTACTCATGCCCACCTACTCATGCCCCGCTACTCATGCCCCCGCTACTCATGCCCGCTACTCATGCCCCCGCTACTCATGCCCCGCTACTCATGCCCCCTACCCACCCTACTCATGCCCCGCTACTCATGCCCCGCTACTCATGCCCCCGCTACTCATGCCCCGCTACTCATGCCCCGCCCCCCTCTACTCATGCCCCGCTACTCATGCCCACCTACTCATGCCCCGCTACTCATGCCCCGCTACTCATGCCCCGCTACTCATGCCCCCGCTACTCATGCCCCGCTACTCATGCCCCCGCTACTCATGCCCCGCTACTCATGCCCCGCTACTCATGCCCCGCTACTCATGCCCCGCTACTCATGCCCCCGCTACTCATGCCCCGCTACTCATGCCCCGCTACTCATGCCCCCCTACTCATGCCCGCTACTCATGCCCACCTACTCATGCCCCCTACTCATGCCCCCGCTACTCATGCCCCGCTACTCATGCCCCGCTACTCATGCCTCCGCTACCCATGCCCCCGCTACTCATGCCCCGCTACTCATGCCCCCGCTACTCATGCCCCCTACTCATGCCCCGCTACTCATGCCCCGCTACTCATGCCCCGCTACTCATGCCCCCGCTACTCATGCCCGCTACTCATGCCCCCTCTACTCATGCCCCCCGCTAACTCCTGCATGCCCCCTACTCATGCCCCGCTACTCATGCCCCGCTACTCATGCCCCGCTACTCATGCCCCGCTACTCATGCCCCGCTACTCATGCCCCGCTACTCATGCCCCGCTACTCATGCCCCGCTACTCATGCCCCGCTACTCATGCCCGCTACTCATGCCCCCGCTACTCATACCCAGCTACTCATGCCCCGCTACTCATGCCCCGCTACTCATGCCCCGCTACTCATGCCCCGCTACTCATGCCCCGCTACTCATACCCCGCTACTCATGCCCCGCTACTCATGCCCCGCTACTCATGCCCCGCTACTCATGCCCCCGCTACTCATGCCCAGCTACTCATGCCCCCTACTCATACCCCGCTACTCATGCCCCGCTACTCATGCCCCGCTACTCATACCCGCTACTCATGCCCCCGCTACTCATGCCCCGCTACTCATGCCCCGCTACTCATACCCCGCTACTCATGCCCCCGCTACTCATGCCCCGCTACTCATGCCCCCGCTACTCATGCCCCGCTACTCATGCCCCGCTACTCATGCCCCGCTACTCATGCCCCCGCTACTCATACCCCGCTACTCATACCCCGCTACTCATACCCCGCTACTCATGCCCCCGCTACTCATGCCCCGCTACTCATGCCCCGCTACTCATGCCCCGCTACTCATACCCCGCTACTCATGCCCCCGCTACTCATGCCCCGCTACTCATGCCCCGCTACTCATGCCCTACCTACTCATGCCCCGCTACTCATGCCCCCGCTACGTGTGTGTCGGCCTGCATAGATACCATGTTTGCTGACATACCACATGAAGTGTGTGAGGCCGGCATTATTATAAGTACAAACTCTTTATTAAGTTGCATTGGTATATTGTCTATCTCAGTGTTTACCTGAATAAAAATTTGAATTTGAATTTAAATTTGAATCTTCCCGCCGGTCACAGACCATCCAGAGATTTACTATCCTCACTGACCACCAGGAATACGTGCATGCAATGTTGATTGTTAGCTTCGCAGGTCATTTTGTGGCAAACTGGGAGTAGCCGGTCGGCCGAGCGGACAGCACGCTGGACTTGTGATCCTGTGGTCCTGGGTTCGATCCCAGGCACCGGCGAGAAACAATGGGCAGAGTTTCTTTCACCGTATGCCCCTGTTACCTAGCAGTAAAATAGGTACCTGGGTGTTAGTCAGCTGTCACGGGCTGCTTCCTGGGGGTGGAGGCCTGGTCGAGGACCGGGCCGCGGGGACACTAAAGCCCCGAAATCATCTCAAGATAACTGTGCTCGGTATTATTGATCGCAAGTATCCAGAACTGAACTCACATATCTCCCTTGCAACTGGCTGGTTGGAAAGCCGTGTCTGTGATTGGTTTAACGAAAGTGTTACGACAGGACTATCTATGAGGAACAGTATGATCAGTCTCTGATGCAATATTAGTTTTGATGACACCAGGTGTCAAGTAACGCGAGCTCCCTGTGCCGTAGGTGGGGAGCTATTTACAAATAGCGAGACATTTACTAATACACAAGTTTTGTAAATAAATGTTGGTTGTTTTACAACAGTGTTTACGTAAAGCCTTTGTGAAAAATGTCATACTCTTCAAGTCCCAAGTTGGTAGTGCATAAGCCCCTACTCGCACACATTATTGTTGAGGAGAACCCAGTGAGGGAACCTTCAGAGCTCCGCTCCAGCACTGAAGAACCTCCAGGACTAAAGTGGTTGTGGAGAAGGTGAAGCCTCTCGTTAAGGCCCACACGACACCTCGCTCGCTCACCTACACCTTCATCCTCGACGCATTGTCCTCCTCCAGTCAAGTCCCAGCTAACATTACTGAAGGAAGGAAGGAATTATCAGGAGAAAGCGCTAAGTTATTACGACTATATAGCACTTGGAAGGGGTCAGGATAAGGATTTGGGATGGGACGGAAGGAAGGAATGGTGCCCAACCACTTAGACGGTCGGGGATTGAACGCCGACCTGCATGAAGTGAGACCGTCGCTCTATCGTCCAGCCCAAGTGGTTGTAAAACCGTTGGTCATTATCAAGCAGTGATGACGATGTACACAACTGCAGCCAGGACGAAGCAAAAAATAAAATACAAATCTACACTAGCTCTTAGTAGCACTGACTGTGACCTCTAACGACCCAGTGCTAGCACTCGTCAAACTATAATATGATGGTAACCTTGACCTCTGACCTGCACCACCATCAACGATTGCGATTATCAATATACAACTCATAGCTCAGTCTGTGTTGATCAGCTCACCCACCAGGACGCCGCCTCTCGTCTCTCTCCTTATCTCTGTACAGACAACTTGTGCCCTCATTCCATGTGGTATTCCACCAGCCAATTATCATATAGATGGGCGAGCACTTGAGAACTGCGAGTCTTACAGATACCTTGGTGTCCCCATTAACCACCCTGGGTACCTTTCTTCTCTCAAGAGGAGACTGTGGGAGAGATTAAAGCCTTTGCGGGTCCTTGATGGTGTCAATCGTGGAATTAACGTGAGACTTGCTAGAATGTTTTATGTATCATTTATCCGCTCTGTGATTGATTACAATGCTCTACATCTCACACTGTATACAGACAAAGAGCTGAAATCTCTTGACACCTTGCAAAATGAAGCTATGCGTCTCATCCTTGGGGCTCCAAAATCCACGAGAATAGTTAATATAAGAGCAGAGTTAAAATTACCTACCATAAGTGAGAGAATTTTGTCTATTAGCACAGTTTTCGGTGTGAAGGCATTGAGTAGATCTAGGCAACACATGAAGCTTCAAGCTAAACTTTCTATTATGCTGCACTCACCTGAGGTCTATAGAAGAAGAACATAATCTGATTATGTATTTTGGTTCTACAAGGTAGCCAATTCCATCAAAATATTAAATATGTACCCAACTCAATTAATGATTAATCAACCAATTACTCCATGGGATAACTGGGATCTATCAGTTGATTTTCAAATGCACCCAAGAAAGATAGCGTGCACTCTACATTATTAAAACAGTTAACACTAAAAAGCATCACTGAGAGTACTCAGAGTATGGGTAACGATGTGTATCAGTGCTATACCGACGGCTCTGTAGAAGAAGGTGGACGATGTACCGGTTGCGCATGTAATATATTTTAACAATCTGCTCTCGTACATACAGCAATGAAGCGCGTCAATGACTGGGCAAGTACAACTCAAACCGAACTTGCAGGCATATACCTTGCCACTGAATTGTAAAAAGACAAAGGCAGTGGACATATATACTGTGACTCGCAGAGTGCACTCTTGGCATTGAACGCACATAGTAGTGACACCCAGAAAATAGTCTGTGATATTCGAATGAATATTTTTGCTACTAAAGAAAACAAATTTGAAATTAAATTCCTATGGATACCATCACATGTTGGCATCTCAAGGCATGACACTGTTAATATGCTTGCAAAGACAGCCTGTAGAAAACCAGTGGTAGAAATTGATATGGGTGTTTCATTAGCAGTGACAAAGAGAATACTAAAACAAATATCTAATGAAGATCTCACCGACCTAACAAATTCACAAAGACCTGAAAGTTGTAGCATAAATATTATGATAGATATTGTGAGGAGACATTCACATATGGGACTAATAGAACAAGAACCCGGCAATGTGATGTTATAGTGGCCAGAATACGCCTGGGATATAGACGTATCTGGCAGCTTTCTCAAAACCCAAAATTCGAGTACACAATGTGTCAACTTTGTGAAAGAGAAAACATGCACTCTCTTGAACATTATATTGTAGAATGTCCCATACTGGCTGACTTTCGCCCTCCAGGGCTGAGGTAGGATGAACTCTGTAACAACTATATGAATACTGGAACACTTGATGATATATTGGACTTGTACCCAAGACTATGTAATACATATGTTATACAATGTATTGTACCTATACAACATGTAATACATCTGTTATACAATGCATGTACCTATAACCTGAGCTTGTAAAAGCATCTTAATCACCTTCAGTCCTTCAGTGGTTAAGTGTTTAATGTCACACTAGTTTCTATAGAAGCTATCTTCCCTGTCAAAGTAGGAGAGACATATGTGTATATATCACTAAGAACTCTTTGACCCGGCCAGGATCCCTTAGTGATCTATGGCTTGCGCGTTCATGCAGCTTTCTCACTCATGTGTATATATATACTATATATATATATATATATATATATATATATATATATATATATATATATATATATATATATATATATATATATGTCGTACCTAGTAGCCAGAACGCACTTCTCAGCCTACTATGCAAGGCCCGATCTGCCTAATAAGCCAAGTTTTCATGAAACTAGCTAAACACAGATGCCGATGAAGGCATCTGTTGAAAATTCACCTTCGCAAATAGAGTGGTAGACGGTTGGAACAAGTTAAGTGAGAAGGTGGTAGAGGCCAAGACCGTCAGCAATTTCAAAGCGTTATATGACAAAGAGTGCTGGGAAGACGGGACACCACGAGCGTAGCTCTCATCCTGTAACTACACTTAGGTAATTACACTTAGGTAATTACACGCGCCACACACACACACCACACACACATGAACTGCAGAAGGCAGCAACACTAGCCCACAGAATGAGAGCGAAGCTGCTGATCATGGGGGACCTAAATCATGGAGAGATAAATTGGGAATCAAGGAATCCCCATGGAGGGGTCGAAACGTGGGGAGCAAAATTAGTAGATGTTATAGACAGGAATTTCCTAACAGCATGTGAAGGAAGACACAAGGGAAAGGGAGGAGATGCACCGAGCCTATTAGACCTGATTTTCACCCAGAACGTAGAAGATATCGAGAATTTGGAGCATGAAATACCTCTAGGGGCCAGTGACCATTGTGTCCTAGTCTTTGACTACATGATGGATTCAAACTTATGATGATGGGACAAGAGATCTGGGAAAGGAGAGTTGACTACAGGAAAGGAGACTATAGGAGGATAAGGGACTATCTGGGAGAAGTGCAGTGGGAGGAAGAAATTAGAGGAAAAACAGTCCAAGATATGATGGACCTAGTCATACAGAAATGCCAAGAGGCCGAAGAGAGATTTATACCAACAGTAAAGGAAAAAAATAAGAAGGAATATAATAACCCATGGTTTAATAGACAGTGTCAGGAAGCAAAAATGGCCAGCAGGCGGGAGTGGAGGAAATACAGAAGACAAGGGACAGAGGACAACAGGATCAGATGCAACAGAGCTAGGAACGATTACATTAACATCAGACGGACATCGGAAAGGGACTATGAGAACGATATTGCAATCAAAGCGAAAAAACAACCTAAGCTACTACACAGTCATATAAGAAGAAAAATGTCGGTGAACAACCAAGTGACAACGAAGGAAGGCAGAGGGGACATATACTGAAAGTGACAAGGAAATCTGTGAGGCACTGAATGCCAGTTTCCATGGAGTGTTTCACTACCGAGCCCGAGCAGCTCCCATTGTTGGAAGGGGTTACCCTAGATGAAAGACTATCAGATATAGAGGTGACAGTTAGGAGGTAATGAAACAGTTGACAACTCTAGATGCATCTAAAGCAGTAGGACCAGACAAAGTATCACCGTGGATACTAAGAGAAGCAGCAGGCCCCCTCAGCGTGCCTCTGGCAATGATCTTTATGAGTCACATTATGTCGGGATAATTGCCCAGTTGGCTGGAAGAAGGCAAATGTCGTGCCGATCTTCAAGAAAGCGATAGGGAGGAGGCTCTTAACTATAGACCTGTATCACTGACAAGCATCCCCCTGTAATACTGGAAATTAATTAGGCTACGACTGGTTGCACACCTGGAG
>WNGS01000042.1:23790-54246 GCA_020271785.1 Procambarus virginalis
TAATTACAGTCGTAGGCTGGATTACCTACCGAGTTATATGTATGTACATATATATATATATGTTCTGGGCTGATAATGCCATATTTATTTTACAAGGTTTAACCCCTCTAGTGAGGTTGATTGTGCCGTAATTGTTTTTCAAGGTTTAACTCACTGGGTGAGGTTGGTAGCATATGTGGCAAGCCAGAAGTTGGGCTACTACTTGGTATAAGTAACTGATAAAGTCCTGCTGGTTTCGGTTTGCAACCACGTTATAATAGCATAAGGTGTCGAAGTTTTTATACTTGTATTTCATGAGTGCTTTAATAATATATGTTGTGTTGTTGTTATTAAATGTTTGTTATTGAACACGTGTGTTTGCCCTTGTCCTAGTGAGGCTTTCCAGAAAGCCGAACAGAGAGACAGAGAGGAAAAGCACCACAACGGTGGACAGGGTAGTACAGAATATAATTCAAACGAGAAGGGAGATTGAGGAGATCTTACCAACCAAGGAGAGAGAGTGGGGGTCACGGCGGCTCAAGTGGGTGTGTGCACATGACAACAAGGTTTGTGTTGGAGCCGCATCCCCTAATATGTGACGCTGAACTCTCTCCAAAAGCAAGAAGCGCGCAGGGTGATCTCCCGATCAAAGTGTAGGCACTCTACAAGGGTTTGGTGGCTTGTCCAGAAAGAAGACAATCTATCGACCCACAACAACTGAATAATATTATTACAACAACCACAACGTAATACCACCACAATGGGAAACACGCAATAATTGTTCCCATACCGAGCCCAATGACCCTGCCAATTACAAACCTATCAGTCTCATGTCATGCACTTGCAGGATGCTTGAAAGGAACATCTTAAACCAACTGTTTCACAAAATAGGCTGGTTACGGGAGGAGGTCAATGGACTTGCTAAAGGACGGAGCACAGCAAATTGTGAGTTAATTACTTTGGCTAATGACATGGCTAGGTACTCTGTATTTGTGTGACATCAAAGAGAGCCTTCGACAAAGCGCAGGGGATTGCGATCACTGCACGAGCTTGACCTGCATGGGTGTCAAGGGAAGACTCCTGAAATGGGTATTTCAAGACTACCTCACAGGGAGGAAAGCCAAGGTCTGGTTCAATGGAGGAGTCTCCAGAACAATGAATATGGAACTCGGGACACCCCAAGGCGGAGTCTTAAGCCCTACAATATTTAATGTACTTATGATCGCCATTGCAAATATTGATTTTCCGGAAGGAACACAAAAAGGGGGATATGTAGATGCTGTCCAATACAAGCTCCCACCTTGAGAAAAATTAAACAGTCCGTTGACTCCTTGGAAAGAAATAGTATTGAACTTGGTTTCACTCTCTACAAACAAGACAAAAACATTTTCTCATCACAAGCGGGGATCAAATGAAGAAACTGCAAATTAATGGAGTAACACTTGAATGGGTTGACCACTACAGGTACCCTTGGCATCATTGTCGGCTCTCAAAAGGGAAAGAAGGAGGAGCTCAACCAACTCATAGGAACATGCTAAGTCGACTCAGGATACAGAAGCTATGACCTTTGGAATGGACATGGAGCCTCTATTGCCGTGCTTAAAATATTGTACACAGCCTATGTGCGCTCTGTCATGAACTATGCCACACCAGTTTTGTGCACCTACTCCCAAAGCGTTATGAAAAGACTCGAAAACATACAGAATGAAGCCATGACAATCATTCTTGGAGTTCCAAGAACTGCACAAATCGTCTAATCTACGAGAGGAGTTGTCCCCTCCCCAGTGTTAAAGTAGGATTAAGGAACTGAATGCTAAGCTTGCAATTAAAATAGCAGAGATTCCTATTACAATGATATTGCCAAGAAAACACTGAGTTCTTGTAACTTACAGGAGAAATAGGAGAAGCAAAAAATGGGATCACAGTCAGCCGACATCTCGAAGAACTTCACCTGCTTGAACAATCCGTGAGCTTCATGCCTGTAGAGAGTTTACCTCCCTGGGAGGATGACTCATGCAGGTATTATCATAACAATCGGGAACAAAAAACAAACATGGTACCACAAGAAATGAGGCACAAATTATCTCGGGGACATTTATAAAGAAGCCGGAGATGAACTACATAAAATTTACACTGATGGGTCATCTAATCTGTCAATGTGCAGGGCTGGTGCAGCATTCACTGTAATTAGGAATATGCCTTTTCAACGCAGACATGAAGAGAAAGCACGTATTGAGAACTATGCTTCTCCAACCAAGAGGAGCTAACTGCATTCGTTATGGCGTTAAGATTCCTTGAACGAAACACTAATGGGGCAGTGATCTGCACTGACTCAAAGGCAACGCTACAAAGCCTAAGTAAAAATCGGGCCGAGAATCTTGCAGATAGTCGCTGAACTTAAGAGAGCTGTGAGGGTGGTAATCAACCCGGGAAGAGGCCGTCAAGTTTCTTGTAGATCACTCCTATGTTGGAATATGTGGGAATGAACGAGATGTGCTGGCTGCTGACGGCGCTGAAGACCATATTGAATTCTACTTACCCAGATTCTACTACAAATTAGAGGTATTGTCAGGCAACATCTCCGTGACAAGGTAACTGAGGAAAGGAGGATAGAAGCCCAAACCAGTGAACTGTATGCGTACAACATGGTTGCAGCTGGCAACCCTAATCATTATGGAACAAGAGGAGGTGGCCGTGGAAGCGAATCAGTATAGCGAGAATCCGTCTTGGATACAAATATTCATGGCGATTCAGAATGGAAACAACCGCTGAGCAGCGGAGTTGCAGAATCTGTGGTGGAGTGACGGACACCGCCTTGACCACTACCTGAAAGAATATAAACACCTGAGAGACATTAGAAATATGTGTGTATAATAAACCCCACATTGTTTGAGTTAGGAAAACACTATTTATCAAATATTGACACTGTTCTTAAAAGAATCCCCCATTTTGCACCCGCAAGATTATGTAAGATTTTAAGGGTTAACGATGTTAATCTTTTGTTTGAATAGCTGTTCACTTGAGACAGTTAAACAAGTCCCAGCTGCATCTGGGTACAAGTGACAGGATGAACGACCCAGCGGGTTTTCTTCCTATTGGGGGGTGTTGTACAAGCTGCTATGGCGGTATGTCCACCACAGGATGAGTGGCGCTGCCCAATAAACTCGCCCCTAGTGGCAAAATTTATATTAAAATGTCCTCATTTTCTGTTTTGGGTACTCAGGTAGGTAAGGATAATGGGACTTTTATACGACAATTTCTTGACGTTTGGAAACATTCGGAGAACCGGGGCTGCTTTATAACACTTTGTGAGGCATGACTAATGGAAGAGTCATGGTCAGTGTCTGGGGTCACCCGCTGGGTGCTAACGGTCCTCAGGTCGACTACATATAACTAGAGATCCTCCTTTTACCTTAAGTCAACATTTTAATATAACTTTCAAAAACACGTAATAAACTCAGCAACGAAACATAATGAATAAAGTCCTGAACAGCAGATAGTCACCGCAGAAGTTTGGCTTCAATAACAATTAAGAGCGACTAAGAATAAAAAATATAATCCGGGTTAAAACAAAAATAAACATATAGGTTATTAATCTGGGATATTATTACAAAAGGCTATTATTGTAGGTTATTACTGTCAGTTATTATTACAACATGTTATTCTCTAAGGTTTTTAGTGCAAGTTATAATTGCACATTGTTATATCAGCTTGCTATTCATTCATGATATTGAGACTGGTCATTGAGGTGGGGTTATTAAACAGGTCACTAGGGATAGTTTACAATTGATTGTTACAACTGATCGTTTACACAAAATGAACGTAGCTTAATTGTTACATCAGGTTATTACGAAAGGTTATTAGGCTAGTTAAGACGAGTTATTGAGGAGGAGAATTACGAGTAGCATGTTATACAGGGTATTACAACATGTTTTTGTGTTTTATAATTTTTGCTGGATATTACCTGGACTTATTCTTGTTATTTTTTGTAGGCTACTACGTCATAGTACTAGGATGTGTTAATACTGTAGGTTATTTATGCAAAAGGTTATTGCTGCTATTCTTTACAGCTGAGATCTCATATAATCTGTGTGGACCATTTGTATATGGGAGCCTAGGTATGGTGCCAGGCCTATTACTATATCAAGCTGGGTGGACTGGCTGTAAATGGGTGCCTGGGTATGGTGCCAGCCCTGTCACTATAGCTGGGTGGCCATTTTCCCGATGTTTTACATTTCTTACCAAACTAAGAGGTTCTGGCCCCTGTGACAGTGTCAGTAGAGTGGGTTGTGTGCCGTGTTAACCGTAGGGTATTATGGCAACATGTGGGTGGACAAACTGTATATGGGTGCCTGGGTATGGTGCCAGGCCTGTTACTATAGCTGAGTGGTAATCTTACCGATATTTTTTTTTGCCAAACTAAGAGTTCCTGACCCAGTGACAGTGTCAGTAGAGATGGTTGTGTGCCGTGTAAACCGTTGGTTATTATTGTGGGTTATTTTGGTGGATTATTATGGAGGGTTATTGTGGTGGATTATTACGGAAGGTTCTTGTGGTGGAATAATATGGAGGACTACTGTGGTCGAATATCATGGAGGATTATTGTGGTTGATTATTATTTAGGGTTATTGTGGTGTAATATTATAGAGGGGTTTTGTGGTGGATTATTATGAAGGATTATTGTGGTGGAATTTTTTGGAAAGTTATTATAGTAGATTAATCAGGGTTATTGTGCTGTGTTATTATGGAGGGTTATTTTGGTGGATTATTATGGTGGGTTATTATGATGTGTTATTATTGAGGGTTATTGTGGAGGATTATTATAGAGGGTTATTGTGGAGGATTATTATAGAGGGTTATAGGTGGATTATTATTATAGAGGGTTATAGGTGGATTATTATTATGGAGAGCTCTTGTTGTGGATTATTATGGAGGGTTATGGTGGTGGATTTTTATCGTGGGCTATTGAAGTGGATTATTTTGGAAAGTTATTGTAGTGGATCATTAAGGAGGGTAATTGTGTTGGATTAATATGGAGGGGTATTGTGGTGGATTATTATGGGTTATTTTAATGGATTATTATTGAGGATTATTGTGGTGGAGTATTATAGAGGTTTATTGAAGTGGATAATTATGGATGGTTATTTTGGTGGATAATTATGGATTGTTATTTTGGTGGATTATTCTGGGGGTTATTGTGGTGGATTATTATGGAGGGTTATTAAGGTGGATTATTGTGGTGAATTATTTTTAAGGATCTTGCAGTGGGTTAATGTATAATGCAATTGTGGTGGATAATTCTGGTGTATTATTCTAGCAGATTATTTTGGTTGGTTATTGTGGTTGATTATTACAAAGGATTGTTTTGGTGGAATATTTTGCATGGTTATTGTCAGAAAATCCGACACCATTTAATAATATTACATGCAATTGCAGATAATATTGCTGCTGCATTGTAGACACAAGTTAACCCATAGAAAATGTAGCTTGTAGTGGAATTTTCCGTCAATAGAAAATGGGATATCATTGCACATACTATTATAAATTCACCAACTATTGTTGGGAATTATTCTTAAATATATTAGTCTTTGGACTTTTAACATCATAAAAACATCTCATTTTAATTAACTTAATTATCAGTATCAAAATAGAGTAAATGTGACCCTTCTATCAGTTACTGATATCTGGACAAAGTAGGCCAGGAGCGTCAGTGAGGAAGGAGGTGAGCCATTATTGTTAAGACCAGAGGCGCAGGGAACAAATTCGGCTCCTATAATTTCTCTTGGACGAAGTGTGAAGGAGATCAGAGTAGTGGTCTTCCATTATCAACACGCTGTCAACATAATGAAAGTAAGTGTTATACCGAAACCCGTTTATCTAATCATTTTTGGCCATTAATGTTAGGTAGATATTGGGAGAACCAATTAGAATGTGAACTCACCTCATTCATACTAAAGGTAACTAAGCCTTGGTCCTTATCATATATAATATACAGTGTTTTCTCTGATATAGCTGTCATATATTAGGATTCTGGCTTTACAGCTAGCGCCCTTTGACAGGAACAAGAAGAGGAAGCAAGACTTTATACATCAGTTACTGGGTGATGGAAGCTGCCTCAATTGAGGATAATTTGGTGTCTACATCCTAGTTATACCTGGTGGACTAAGCCTGCTGTACAATAAGATAAGGAACCTCCTCAATGTATACTAATATATGTAGTTTAATACTGTAGTTTGATTGGCTGCTTATATATAAATTTAATATAACCCCCCCCTAATGTGTAAGGGTCGATTTGTGAGATTGTTGCAGAAATACAATCCACTTAACATCATACTAATTGCTATCAAAATATATAAATTAACATAAATATAAATTCTATATAAATTCATATAAATTAAATATAAATCTCACAGGTCGGTTCCCAAATTATATGGTCCTTCCATGGTCAACACCCATGGTCTACACTTATGGTCTACACACCATAATCTACACCCATGGTCTACACACCATGGTCTACACACCATGGTCTACACCCATGGTCTACACCCATGGTCTACACACCATGGTCAACACCCATGGTCAACACCCTTGGTCTACACACCATGGTCTACACCCATAGTGTACACACCATGGTCTACACACCATGGTCAACACCCATGGTCTACACACCATGGTCTACACACCATGGTCAACACCCATGGCATACACACCATGGTCAACACCCATGGTCAACACCCTTGGTCTACACACCATGGTCTACACCCATAGTGTACACACCATGGTCTACACACCATGGTCAACACCCATGGTCTACACACCATGGTCTACACACCATGGTCAACACCCATGGTATACACACCATGGTCTACACACCATGGACAACACCCATGGTCTACACACCATGGTCAACACCCATGGTCTAAACACTATGGTCTACACACCATGGTCTACACACCATGGTCTACACCCATGGTCAACACCCATGGTCTACACACCATGGTCAACACCAATGGTCTACACACCATGGTCTACACACCATGGTCTACACCCATGGTCTGCACACCATGGTCAACACCCATGGTCTACACCCATGGTCTACACACCATGGTCAACACCCATGGTCTACACACCATGGTCAACACCCATGGTCTGCACACCATGGTCAACACCCATGTTCTACACACCATGGTCATCACCCATGGTCTACACACCATGGTCTAAACACCATGGTCAACACCCATGGTCTACACATTGGCCTACACACCATGGTCAACACACCATGGTCTACACACCATGGTCAACACCCATGGTCTACACACCATGGTCTACACACCATGGTCTACACACTATGGTCAACACCCATGGTCTACACACCATGGTCTACACCCATGGTCAACACCCATGGTCTACACACCATGGTCTACACACCATCGTCTACACACCATGGTCTACACCCATGGTCAACACCCATGGTCTACACACCATGGTCTACACCCATGGTCAATACCCATGGTCTACACACTATGGTCTACACACCATGGTCAACACCCATGGTCTACACACCATGGTCTACACACCATGGTCTACACACCATGGTCAACACCCATGGTCTACACTTATGGTCTACACACCATAATCTACACCCATGGTCTACACACCATGGTCTACACACCATGGTCTACACCCATGGTCTACACACCATGGTCTACACCCATGGTCTACACACCATGGTCAACACCCATGGTAAACACCCTTGGTCTACACACCATGGTCTACACCCATGGTGTACACACCATGGTCTACACACCATGGTCAACACCCATGGTCTACACACCATGGACTACACACCATGGTCAACACCCATGGTATACACACCATGGTCTACACACCATGGACAACACCCATGGTCTACACACCATGGTCAACACCCATGGTCTAAACACTATGGTCTACACACCATGGTCTACACACCATGGTCTACACCCATGGTCAACACCCATGGTCTACACACCATGGTCAACACCAATGGTCTACACACCATTGTCTACACACTATGGTCTACACCCATGGTCTGCACACCATGGTCAACACCCATGGTCTACACCCATGGTCTACACACCATGGTCAACACCAATGGTCTACACACCATGGTCAACACCCATTGTCTGCACACCATGGTCAACACCCATGTTCTACACACCATGGTCATCACCCATGGTCTACACACCATGGTCTAAACACCATGGTCAACACCCATGGTCTACACACCATGGCCTACACACCATGGTCAACACACCATGGTCTACACACCATGGTCAACGCCCATGGTCTACACACCATGGTCTACACACCATGGTCTACACACTATGGTCAACACCCATGGTCTACACACCATGGTCTACACCCATGGTCAACACCCATGGTCTACACACCATGGTCTACACCCATGGTCTACACACCATGGTCTACACACCATGGTCAACACCCATGGTCTACACCCATGATCTACACACCAAGGTCTACACCCATGGTCTACACACTATGGTCTACACACCATGGTCTACACACCATGGTCAACACCCATGGTCTACACCCATGGTCTACACATATGGTCAACACACCATGGTCTACACCCATGGTCTACACACTATGGTCAACACACCATGGTCTACACCCATTGTCTACACCCATGGTCAACACACCATGGTCTAGACACCATGGTGTACACACCCTGGTCAACACACATTTTCTACACACCATGGTCTACACACCATGGTCTACACAGCATGGTCTACACACCATGGTCAACACACATGGTCTACACACCATGGTCTACACACCATGGTCTACACACCATGGTCTACACACCATGGTCAACACCCATGGTCTGCTCGCCATGATCAACACCTATGGTCTACACACCATGGTCTACACACCATGGTCTACACACCATGGTCAACACCCATGGTCTGCTCGCCATGGTCAACACCAATGGTCTGCACACCATGGTCTACACCCATGGTTCACACACCATGGTCTACACACCATGGTTTACACACCATGGTCTACACACCATGGTCAACACCCATGGTCTACACACCATGGTCTACACACCATCGTCTACACACCATGGTCTACACCCATGGTCAACACCCATGGTCTGCACACCATGGTCTACACCCATGGTCAACACCCATGGTCTACACACCATGGTCTACACACCATGGTCAACACCCATGGTCTACACACCATGGTCTACACACCATGGTCTACACACCATTGTCAAAACCCATGGTCCACACACCATGGTCTACACACCATGGTTAACACCATGGTCTACACACCATGGTCTACACACCATGGTCAACACCCATGGTCTACACACCATGGTCTACACACCATGGTCTACACACCATGGTCTACACACCATGGTCTACACACCATGGTCAACAACCATGGTCTACACACCATGGTCTACACACCATGGTCAACACCCATGGTCTGCTCGCCATGGTCAACACCAATGGTCTGCACACCATGGTCTACACCCATGGTTCACACACCATGGTCTACACACCATGGTTTACACACCATGGTCTACACACCATGGTCAACACCCATGGTCTACACACCATGGTCTACACACCATCGTCTACACACCATGGTCTACACCCATGGTCAACACCCATGGTCTGCACACCATGGTCTACACCCATGGTCAACACCCATGGTCTACACACCATGGTCTACACACCATGGTCAACACCCATGGTCTACACACCATGGTCTACACACCATGGTCTACACACCATTGTCAAAACCCATGGTCCACACACCATGGTCTACACACCATGGTTAACACCATGGTCTACACACCATGGTCTACACACCATGGTCAACACCCATGGTCTACACACCATGGTCTACACACCATGGTCTACACACCATGGTCTACACACCATGGTCAACAACCATGGTCTACACACCATGGTCTACACACCATGGTCGACCATGGTGTGTAAACACCCATGGTCTACACACCGTGGCCTACAAACCATGGTCTACACACCAAGGTCTACACACCATGGTCAACACCCATGGTCAACACCCATGGTCTACACACCATGGTCTACACCCATGGTCAACACCCATGGTGTACACACCATGGTCTACACCCATGGCCTACACGCCATGGTCTACACACCATGGTCAACACCCATGGTCTACACACCATGGTCTACACACCATGGTCTACACCCATGGCCTACACACCATGGTCTACACACCATGGTCTACACCCATGGTCTACACACCATGGTCAACACACCAGGGTCTACACCCATGGTCTACACCCATGGTCAACACACCATGGTCTAAACACCATGGTATACACTCCATGGTCTACACACCATGGTCTACACACCATGGTCAACACCCATGGTCTACACACTATGGTCTACACACCATGGTCTACACAGCATGGTCTACTCACCATGGTCAACACCCATGGTCTACACACCGTGGTCGACACACCATGGTCTACACACCATGGTCTACACACCATGGTCAACACCCATTGTCTGCACACCATGGTGTCAACACCCATGTTCTACACACCATGGTTCACCCATGGTCTACACACCATGGTCTAAACACAATGGTCACACCCATGGTCTACACACCATGGCCTACACACCATGGTCAACACACCATGGTCTACACACCACGGTCAACGCCCATGTCTACACACCATGGTCTACCACACCATGGTCTACACACTATGGTCAACACCCATGGTCTACACACCATGGTCTACACCCATGGTCAACACCCATGGTCTACACACCATGGTCTACACCCATGGTCTACACACCATGGTCTACACACACATGGTCAACACCCATGGTCTACACCCACTGGTCTACACACCATGGTCTACACCCATGGTCTACACACCATGGTCTACACCCAGGTCACACCATGGTCTACACCCATGGTCTACACCCCATGGTCTACACACCATGGTCTACACACCATGGTCTAACACCCATGGTCTACACCCATGGTCTACACACCATGGTCTACACACCATGGTCTACACACCATGGTCACACCCATGGTCTACACACCATGGTCTACACACCATGGTCTACACCCATGGTCTAACACCCATGGTCTACACACCATGGTCTACACACCATGGTCTACACCCATGGTCTACACACCATGGTCTACACACCATGGTCAACACCCATGGTCTACACACCATGGTCTACACACCATGGTCTAACACCATGGTCTAACACACCATGGTCTAACACCATGGTCAACACCCATGGTCTACACCCATGGTCTACACACCATGGTCTACACACCATGGTCTACACACCATGGTCAACACCCATGGTCTACACACCATGGTCTACACACCATGGTCTACACCCATGGTCTAACACCCATGGTCTACACACCATGGTCTACACACCATGGTCTACACCCATGGTCTACACACCATGGTCTACACACCATGGTCAACACCCATGGTCAACACCCATGGTCTACACACCATGGTCTACACCCATGGTCTACACACCATGGTCTACACACCATGGTCTACACCCATGGTCTACACACCATGGTCTACACACCATGGTCTACACCCATGGTCAACACCCATGGTCTACACACCATGGTCTACACACCATGGTCTACACCCATGGTCAACACACCATGGTCTACACACCATGGTCTACACACCATGGTCTACACACCATGGTCTACACACCATGGTCAACACCCATGGTCTACACACCATGGTCTACACACCATGGTCTACACCCATGGTCTACACACCATGGTCAACACCCATGGTCTACACACCATGGTCTACACACCATGGTCTACACACCATGGTCAACACCCATGGTCTACACACCATGGTCTACACACCATGGTCTACACACCATGGTCTACACCCATGGTCTACACACCATGGTCTACACACCATGGTCTACACCCATGGTCAACACCCATGGTCTACACACCATGGTCTACACACCATGGTCTACACACCATGGTCTACACCCATGGTCTACACACCATGGTCTACACACCATGGTCTACACACCATGGTCAACACCATGGTCTACACACCATGGTCAACACACCATGGTCTACACCCATGGTCTACACACCATGGTCAACACACCATGGTCTACACCCATGGTCTACACCCATGGTCTACACACCATGGTCTACACACCATGGTCTACACACCATGGTCTACACACCATGGTCTACACACCATGGTCAACACCCATGGTCTACACACCATGGTCTACACACCATGGTCTACACACCATGGTCAACACCCATGGTCTACACACAATGGTCTACACCCATGGTCTACACACCATGGTCTACACACCATGGTCAACACCCATGGTCTACACCCATGGTCTACACCCATGGTCTACACACCATGGTCTACACACCATGGTCTACACCCATGGTCTACACACCATGGTCTACACCCATGGTCTACACACCATGGTCTACACCCATGGTCTACACACCATGGTCAACACCCATGGTCTACACACCATGGTCTACACCCATGGTCTACACCCATGGTCTACACACCATGGTCAACACCCATGGTCTACACACCATGGTCTACACCCATGGTCTACACACATGGTCTACACACCATGGTCTACACACCATGGTCTACACCCATGGTCTACACACCATGGTCAACACCCATGGTCTACACACCATGGTCAACACCCATGGTCTACACACCATGGTCTACACACCATGGTCAACACCCATGGTCTACACACCATGGTCTACACACCATGGTCTACACACCATGGTCTACACACCATGGTCAACACCCATGGTCTACACACCATGGTCAACACCCATGGTCTACACACCATGGTCTACACACCATGGTCACACCCATGGTCTACACACCATGGTCTACACACCATGGTCTACACCCATGGTCTACACACCATGGTCACACCCATGGTCTACACACCATGGTCTACACACATGGTCTACACACCATGGTCAACACCCATGGTCTACACCCATGGTCTACACACCATGGTCAACACCAATGGTCTACACACCATGGTCTACACACCATGGTCTACACACCATGGTCAACACCCATGGTTCACACACCATGGTCTACACACCATGGTCTACACACCATGGTCTACACACCATGGTCAACACCCATGGTCTACACACCATGGTCTACACACCATGGTCTACACACCATGGTCTACACCCATGGTCAACACCCATGGTCTACACACCATGGTCTACACCCATGGTCAACACCCATGGTCTACACACCATGGTCTCACACCATGGTCAACACCCATGGTCTACACACCATGGTCTACACACCATGGTCAACACCCATGGTCTACACACCATGGTCTACACCCATGGTCTACACACCATGGTCTACACACCATGGTCTACACACCATGGTCTACACCCATGGTCAACACCCATGGTCTACACACCATGGTCTACACACCATGGTCTACACACCATGGTCTACACCCATGGTCTACACACCATGGTCTACACACCATGGTCAACACCCATGGTCTACACACCATGGTCTACACACCATGGTCTACACCCATGGTCTACACACCATGGTCAACACACCATGGTCTACACCCATTCTACACCCATGGTCTACACACCATGGTCTAAACACCATGGTCTACACCACCATGGTCTACACACCATGGTCTACACCCATGGTCAACACCCATGGTCTACACACCATGGTCTACACACCATGGTCTACACACCATGGTCAACACCCATGGTCTACACACATGGTCTACACCCATGGTCTACACACCATGGTCTACACCCATGGTCAACACCCATGGTCTACACCCATGGTCTACACCCATGTCTACACACCATGGTCTACACACCATGGTCTACACCCATGGTCTACACACCATGGTATCACCCATGGTCTACACACCATGGTCTACACCCATGGTCTACACCCATGGTCAACACCCATGGTCTACACACCATGGTCTACACCCATGNACACCAATGGTCTACACGCCATGGTCTAACACACCATGGTCTACACACCATGGTCAACACCCATGGTCAACACGCCATGGTCTACACACCATGGTCTACACACCATGGTCTACACACATGGTCTACACACCATGGTCAACACCCATGGTCTACACACCATGGTCTACACACCATGGTCTACACACCATGGTCACACCCATGGTCTACACACCATGGTCTACACACAATGGTCTACACACCATGGTCTAACACCCATGGTTCACACACCCATGGTCTACACACCATGGTCTACCACCATGGTCTACACACCATGGTCTACACACCATGGTCTACACACCATGGTTAACACCCATGGTCTACACACCATGGTCTACACACCATCGTCTACACACCATGGTCAACACCATGGTCTACACACTATGGTCTAAACCCATAGTCAACACCCATGGTCTACACACCTTGGTCTACACACCATGGTCTACACACCATGGTCAACACCCATGGTCTACACACCATAGTCTACACACCATGGTCAACACCCATGGTCTACACACTATGGTCTACACATCATGGTCACACCCATGGTCTACACACCATGGTCTACACACCATGGTCTACACACCATGGTTTACACACCATGGTCAACACCCATGGTCTACACACCATGGTCTACACACCATGGTCTACACACCATGGTCAACACCCATGGTCTACACACCATGGTCTACACTCCATGGTCTACACCCATGGTCAACACCCATGGTCTACACACCATGGTCTACACCCATGGTCAACACCCATGGTCTACACACCATGGTCTACACCCATGGTTTACACACATGGTCTTCACACCATGGTCAACACCCATGGTCTACACACCATGGTCAACACACCATGGTCTACACCATGGTCTACACCCATGGACTACACACCATGGTCTACACCCATGGTCTACACACCATGGTCTACACACCATGGTCTACACCCATGGACTACACACCATGGTCTACACCCATGGTCTACACGCATCGTTTACACACCATGGTCTACACCCATGGTCTACACACCATGGTCTACACACCATGGTCTACACACATGGTCTACACACTATGGTCTACACCCATGGTCTACACACCATGGTCAACACCCATGGTCAACACCCTTGGACTACACACACCATGGTCTACACCCATGGTCAACACCCATGGTCTACACACCATGGTCTACACACCATGGTCTACACACCATGGTCAACACCCATGGTCTACACACAGTGGTCTACACACCATGGTCAACACCCATGGTCTACACACTATGGTCTACACATCATGGTCAACACCCATGGTCTACACACCATGGCCAACACCCATGGTCTACACACCATGGTCTACACACCATGGTCAACACCCATGTTCTACACACCATGGTCTACACACCATGGTCCACACCCATGGTCTACACACCATGGTCTACACACCATGGTCAACACCCATGTTCTACACACCATGGTCTACACACCATGGTCAACACCCATGGTCTACACACCATGGTCTACACACCATGGTCTACACACCATGGTCAACCCCCACGGTCTACACACCATGGTCTACACACCATGGCCTACACCCATGGTCTACACATTATGGTCTTTACACCATGGTCTACACACCATGGTCTACAACAATGGTCAACACCCAAGGTCTACACACCATGGACTACACACCATGGTCTACACCCATGGTCTACACACCATGGTCTACACACCATGGTCTACACACCATGGTCTACACACCATGGTCTACAACCATGGTCAACACCCAAGGTCTACACACCATGGACTACACACCATGGTCTACACCCATGGTCTACACACCATGGTCTACACGCCATGGTCTACACACCATGGTCTACACACCATGGTCTACACAGCATGGTCTACACACCATGGTCAACACCCATGGTATACACACCATGGTCTACACACCATGGTCTACACACCATGGTCAACACCCATGGTCTACACACCATGGTCTACACACAATGGTCTACACACCATGGTCAACACCCATGGTTCACACACCATGGTCTACACACCATGGTCTACACAGCATGGTCTACACACCATGGTTAACACCCATGGTCTACACACCATGGTCTACACACCATCGTCTACACACCATGGTCTACCCCAATGGTCAACACCCATGGTCTACACACTATGGTCTAAACCCATAGTCAACACCCATGGTCTACACACCATGGTCTACACACCATGGTCTACACACCATGGTCAACACCCATGGTCTACACACCATGGTCTACACACCATGGTCAACACCTATGGTCTACACACTATGGTCTACACATCATGGTCAACACCCATGGTCTACACACCATGGTCTACACACCATGGTCTACACACCATGGTCTACACACCATGGTCAACACCCATGGTCTACACACCATGGTCTACACACCATGGTCTACACACCATGGTCAACACCCATGGTCTACACACCATGGTCTACACTCCATGGTCTACACCCATGGTCAACACCCATGGTCTACACACCATGGTCTACACCCATGGTCAACACCCATGGTCTACACACCATGGTCTACACCCATGGTCAACACCCATGGTCTACACACCATGGTCTACACACTATGGTCTACACATCATGGTCAACACCCATGGTCTACACACCATGGTCTACACACCATGGTCTACACACCATGGTCTACACACCATGGTCAACACACATGGTCTTCACACCATGGTCAACACCCATGGTCTACACACCATGGTCTACACACCATGGTCTACACCCATGGACTACACACCATGGCCTACACACCATGGTCTACACACCATGGTCAACACCCATGGTCTACACCCCATGGTCTACACATTATGGTCTACACACCATGGTCAACACCCATGGTCTACACCCATGGTCTACACAACATGGTCTTCACCCATGGTCTACACACCATATTCTACACACCATGGTCTACATCCATGGTCTACACACCATGGTCTACACCCATGGTCTACACACCATGGTCAACACCTATGGTCAACCCCCTTGGTCTACACACCATGGTCTACACCCATGGTCTACACACCATGGTCTTCACACCATGGTCAACAACCATGGTCTACACACCATGGTCTACACACCATGGTCAACACCCATGGTATACACACCATGGTCTACACACCATGGTCTACACCCATGGTCTACACACCATGGTCAACACTCATGGTCTACACACTATGGTCTACACACCATGGTCTACACACCATGGTCTACACCCATTGTCAACACCGATGGTCTACACACCATGGTCTGCACACCATGGTCTACACCCATGGTCTGCACACCATGGTCAACACCCATAGTTTACACCCATGGTCTACACACCATGGTCAACACCCATGGTCTGTACACCATGGTCAACACCCATGGTCTACACACCATGGTCAACACCCATGTTCTACACACCATGGTCTAAACACCATGGTCAACACCCATGGTCTACACACCATGGTCTAAACACCATGGTCAACACACCATGGTCTAAACACCATGGTCAACACCCATGGTCTACACACCATGGTCTACTCACCATAGTCTACACACCATGGTCTACACACCATGGTCAACACCCATGGTCTACACACCATGGTCTACACACCATGGTCTACACACCATGGTCTACACATCATGGTCAACACCCATGGTCTACACACCATGGTCTACACACCATGGTCTACACACCATGGTCAACACCCATGGTCAACACGCCATGGTCTACACACCATGGTCAAAACCAATGGTCTACACGCCATGGTCTACACACCATGGTCAACACCCATGGTCTACACACTATATTCTACACCCATGGTCAACACCCATGGTCTAAACACCATGGTCTACACACCATGGTCTACACACATTGGTCAACACCCATGGTCTACACACCATGGTCTACACACCATGGTCAACACCCATGGTCTACACACCATGGTCTACACATCATGGTCATCACCCATGGTCTACACACCATGGTCTACACACCATGGTCTACACACCATGGTCTACACACCATGGTCAACACCCATGGTCTACACACCATGGTCTACACACCATGGTCAACACCCATGGTTTACACACCATGGTCTACACACCATGGTCTACACCCATGGTCAACACCCATGGTCTACACACCATGGTCTACACCCGTGGTCTACACACCATGGTCTACACCCATGGTCTACACACCATGGTCTACACACCATGGTCAACACCCATGGTCAACACACCATGGTCTACACACCATGGTCTACACACCATGGTCTACACCCATGGTCTGCACACCATGGTCAACACGCATGGTCTACACCCATGGTCTACACACCATGGTCAACACCCAAGGTCTACACACCATGGTCAACACACCATGTTCTACACACCATGGTCAACACACCATGGTCTACACACCATGGTCTACACACCATGGTCAACACCCATGGTCTACACACCATGGTCTACACACCATGGTCTACACACCATGATCAACACCCATGGTCTACACATTATGGTGTACACACCATGGTCTATACACCATGGTCTACACACCATGGTCTACACGCCATGGTCAATACCCAAGTTCAACACACCATGGTCTACACACCATGGTCTACACACCATGGTCAACACCCATGGTCTACACACCATGGTCTACACACCATGGTCTACACACCATGGTCTACACACTATAGTCTACACACTTTAGTCTACACACTATAGTCTGCACACCATGCTCTACACACCATGGTCAACACCCATGGTCTACACACCATGGTCTACACACCATGGTCTACACACCATGGTGTACACACCATGGTGTACACACTTTAGTCTACACACTATAGTCTACACACCATGCTCTACACACCATGGTCTACACACTATAGTTTACACACCATGGTTTACACACTATAGTCTACACACCATGGTCTACACACCATGGTCTACACACCATGGTCTACTCACCATGGTCTACTCACTATAGTCTACACACTATAGTCTACACACCATGGTCTACACACCATGGTCTACACACTATAGTCTACACACCATGGTCTACACACTATGGTCAACACCCATGGTCTACACACTATAGTCTACACACCATGGTCTACACACTATAGTCTACACACTATAGTCTACACACCATGGTCAACACCCATGGTCTACACACTATAGTCTACATACCATGGTCTACACACTATAGTCTACACACCATGGTCTACACACTATAGTCTACACACTATAGTCTACACACCATGGTCTACACACTATAGTCTACACACTATGGTGTACACACCATGGTCTACACACTATAGTCTACACACCATGGTCAACACCCATGGTCTACACGCCATATGGTCTACACACCATGGTCAACACCAATGGTCTACACACCAATGGTCTACACACCATGGTCTACACACCATGGTCTACACCCATTGTCAACACCCATGGTCTACACACCATGGTCAACACCCATGGTCTACACATCATGGTCTACACACCATGGTCAACACACCATGGTCTACACACCATGGTCTGCACACCATGGTATACACCCATGGTCTGCACACCATGGTCAACACCCATAGTTTACACCCATGGTCTACACACCATGGTCAACACCCATGGTCTACACACCATGGTCAACACCCATGGTCTACACACCATGGTCAACACCCATGTTCTACACACCATGGTCTAAACACCATGGTCAACACCCATGGTCTACACACCATGGTCTATACACCATGGTCAACACACCATGGTCTAAATACCATGGTCAACACCCATGGTCTACACACCATGGTCTACACACCATGGTCTACACACCATGGTCAACACCCATGGGCTACACACCATGGTCTACACACCATGGTCTACACATCATGGCCAACACCCATGGTCTACACACCATGGTCTACACACCATGGTCTACACACCATGGTCAACACCCATGGTCTACACAACATGGTATACACACCATGGTCTACACCCATGGTCAACACCCATGGTCTACACACTATGGTCTACACACCATGGTCTACACCCATGGTCAACACCCATGGTCTACACACCATGGTCTACACCCATGGTCAACACAAATGGTCTACACATCATGGTCTACACCCATGTTCTACACACCATGGTCTACACACCATGGTCTACACCCATGGTCTACACACCATGGCCTACACACCATGGTCTACACACCATGGTCAACACCCATCGTCTACACACCATGGTCTACACACCATGGTCTACACCCATGGCCTACACACCATGGCCTACACACCATGGTCTACACACTATGGTCAACATGTAGTGATCTGGCGCGTAGATCATTGCTTCTTCCTTTCTTCTCCCTCCCGTCTCCCTTTCTACCCTCTTTCTCCCCTTCCCCGTGGGCCAACCCTCTTTCGTCAAGGGTCATAAAGCTTCCTGCCTTTTGCTCCCCTTGGCCGTCTTTGGAAATTAGTCAGTGACAAACCTTTAGAACAATACTCCAGGACCAATAAAACTTGGGTTCTCGAATGTCGGGCAGCCAGAGAGCGCCAGCCGTCTTGTGGGCGTTTCCTGTCGTACCGTGGGAACGGTGTGTGAGCCTACGGTAGTCAAACAGATCTTTCAGAAACAAGGCCTATGCCCAGTCCTAGGAGGCGGGGCTAATCAAGAATTGTCTGGTCTGAGAGTGACACTCTGCGCTCATTGGTTGAGTAGGAAGTCAGTCTCAGGAGTGCCTGCCATGCCATTGGCCAGTCTCTAGTTCACCCAGTTATGTTTAAATCCATTGGCCTAGGCTGGGAGAGGCGGAGTTAAATTGGGCCTAGGAGTGTGGTAGCATTTTTTTAAGAGAGAGAAGTTAGTGTGTCTTGGGAGTTTTTCGGGACTGGAGGGCAAGCCAGCCCGCGTCCAAAGGGGCTGAGGGCCGCCATCAACATCTTGGCAAATTGTGCGATTGAAGGTAGTGTGCTCCTACGTTTCTTGCATATTGGTGATTGCATTTTCCATTGCCTCTTTTATTTTGGTAGATGTTATTAGAGTAGGCTATATGTCAATTGTGTTTTAAATATTCCGTTACAATAATAAAATAATTGTTAATTTCATCTTGGTGAGTTATCTGTCCCCTGGTGTTAATATGTGTTATTCATGCGATTTTCATGTGCTGTGTTAGAACTTCCCTATGTTTCTCCATTCTTAGGAATAATAAAGTAAAGCGAGAGCCTCCCCCGTTCAGTTCAATAAGACTAAAATAATCCATTCAATTTCAATCACTGGTCCGTTGAGTTCCCTGATTATCGAGTCCCTTCCTTCCTGGGGACCGATAATTATAGACACATTCATTCCTTTGGAAGGTGGTGGCAGTGAAAGGAAAAGGGTAAGATTAATAATCCCTTTCCTTGTGATATTCCTCATTTAATATTCAGCTTATATTCGTGACAGTCCAGCGAGGGGTCATGCTGGTCCGTTATTAGTGTTTGTTGGTTATTAAGTGTGGACAGAGATATTACAATAAATGATTTAATAATATTTCAATTAGGGTATATTACCATTACCATGGTAGTCATTACAATGGTAGAGAAGACAGCACTGAGGTACCCATTACAAACACCCATGGTCTACACCCATGGTCTACACACCATGGTCTACACACCATGGTCTACACACCATGGTCAACACCCATGGTCTACACGCATCGTCTACACACCATGGTCTACACCCATGGTCTACACACCATGGTCTACACACCATGGTCTACACCCATGGTCTACACACTATGGTCTACACCCATGGACTACACACCATGGTCAACACCCATGGTCAACACCCTTGGACTACACACCGTGGTCTACACCCATGGTCAACACCCATGGTCTACACACCATGGTCTACACACCATGGTCTACACACCATGGTCAACACCCATGGTCTACACACAATGGTCTACACACCATGGTCAACACCCATGGTCTACACACTATGGTCTACACATCATGGTCAACACCCATGGTCTACACACCATGGCCAACACCCATGGTCTACACACCATGGTCTACACACCATGGTCAACACCCATGTTCTACACACCATGGTCTACACACCATGGTCCACACCCATGGTCTACACACCATGGTCTACACACCATGGTCAACACCCATGTTCTACACACCATGATCTACACACCATGGTCAACACCCGTGGTCTACACACCATGGTCTACACACCATGGTCTACACACCATGGTCAACCCCCACGGTCTACACACCAAGGCCTACACCCATGGTCTACACATTATGGTCTGCACACCATGGTCTACACACCATGGTCTACAACCATGGTCAACACCCAAGGTCTACACACCATGGACTACACACCATGGTCTACACCCATGGTCTACACACCATGGTCTACACACCATGGTCAACACCCATGGTCTACACCCATGGTCAACACACCTTGGTCAACACATCATGGTCTACACCCATGGTCTACACACTATGGTCAACACACCATGGTCTACACCCATGGTCTACACCCATGGTCAACACACCATGGTCTAAACACCATTGTATACACACAATGGTCTACACACATTACGGTCTACACAGCATGGTCTACACACCATGGTCAACACCCATGGTCTACACACCATGGTCTACACACCATGGTCTACACACCATGGTAAACACCCATGGTCAACACGCCATGGTCTACACACCATGGTCAATACCAATGGTCTACACGCCATGGTCTACACACCATGGTCAACACCAATGGTCTACACGCCATGGTCTACACACCATGGTCTACACACCATGGTCAACACCCATGGTCAACACGCCATGGTCTACACACCATGGTCTACACACCATGGTCTACACAGCATGGTCTACACACCATGGTCAACACCCATGGTCTACACACCATGGTCTACACACCATGGTCTACACACCATGGTCAACACCCATGGTCTACACACCATGGTCTACACACAATGGTCTACACACCATGGTCAACACCCATGGTTCACACACCATGGTCTACACACCATGGTCTACACACCATGGTCTACACACCATGGTCTACACACCATGGTCTACACACCATGGTTAACACCCATGGTCTACACACCATGGTCTACACACCATCGTCTACACACCATGGTCAACACCCATGGTCTACACACTATGGTCTAAACCCATAGTCAACACCCATGGTCTACACACCTTGGTCTACACACCATGGTCTACACACCATGGTCAACACCCATGGTCTACACACCATGGTCTACACACCATGGTCAACACCCATGGTCTACACACTATGGTCTACACATCATGGTCAACACCCATGGTCTACACACCATGGTCTACACACCATGGTCTACACACCATGGTTTACACACCATGGTCAACACCCATGGTCTACACACCATGGTCTACACACCATGGTCTACACACCATGGTCAACACCCATGGTCTACACACCATGGTCTACACTCCATGGTCTACACCCATGGTCAACACCCATGGTCTACACACCATGGTCTACACCCATGGTCAACACCCATGGTCTACACACCATGGTCTACACCCATGGTTTACACACATGGTCTTCACACCATGGTCAACACCCATGGTCTACACACCATGGTCAACACACCATGGTCTACACCATGGTCTACACCCATGGACTACACACCATGGCCTACACACCATGGTCTACACACCATGGTCAACACCCATGGTCTACACCCCATGGTCTACACACCATGGTCTACACACCATGGTCAACACCCATGGTCTACACCCATGGTCTACACAACATGGTCTACACCCATGGTCTACACACCATGGTCTACACACCATGGTCTACATCCATGGTCTACACACCATGGTCTACACCCATGGTCTACACACCATGGTCAACACCCATGGTCAACCCCCTTGGTCTACACACCATGGTATACACCCATGGTCTACACACCATGGTCTACACACCATGGTCAACAACCATGGTCTACACACCATGGTCTACACACCATGGTCAACACCATGGTATACACACATGGTCTACACACCATGGTCTACACCATGGTCTACACACCATGGTCAACACCCATGGTCTACACACTATGGTCTACACACCATGGTCTACACACATGGTCTACACCCATGGTCAACACCCATGGTCTACACACCATGGTCAACACCCATGGTCTACACACCATGGTCTACACACCATGGTCAACACACCATGGTCTACACACCATGGTCTACACACCATGGTCTACACCCATGGTCTACACACCATGGTCAACACCCATGGTTTACACCCATGGTCTACACACCATGGTCAACACCCATGGTCTACACACCATGGTCAACACCCATGGTCTACACACCATGGTCAACACCTATGTTCTACACACCATGGTCTAAACACCATGGTCAACACCATGGTCTACACACCATGGTCTAAACACCATGGTCAACACACATGGTCTACACACCATGGTCAACACCATGGTCTACACACCATGGTCTACACACCATGGTCTACACACCATGGTCTACACACCATGGTCAACACACCATGGTCTACACACCATGGTCTACACACCATGGTCTACACACCATGGTCAACACCCATGGTCTACACACCATGGTCTACACACCATGGTCTACACACCATGGTCTACACACCATGGTCTACACCCATGGTCTACACACCATGGTCTACACACCATGGTCTACACACCATGGTCTACACACCATGGTCTACACACCATGGTCTACACACCATGGTCTACACCCATGGTCTACACACCATGGTCTACACACCATGGTCTACACACCATGGTCAACACCCATGGTCTACACACCATGGTCTACACACCATGGTCTACAACCATGGCCCTACACACACCATGGCCTACACACCATGGTCAACACACTATAGTCAACACACATGGTCTACACCCATGGTCTACACACCATGGTCTACACACCATGGTCTACACACCATGGTCAACACCCATGGTCTACACCCATGGTCTACACACCATGGTCTACACCCATGGTCTACACACCATGGTCTACACCCATGGTCTACACCCATGGTCTACACACCATGGTCTACACCCATGGTCTACACACCATGGTCAACACCCATGGTCAACACCCTTGGTCTACACACCATGGTCTACACCCATGGTCAACACACCATGGTCTACACACCATGGTCAACAACCATGGTCTACACACCATGGTCTACACACCAATGTCAACACCCATGGTATACACACACCATGGTCTACACACCATGGTCTACACCCATGGTCTACACACCATGGTCAACACCCATGGTCTACACACCATGGTCTACACACCATGGTCTACACACCATGGTCTACACCCATGGTCAACACCCATGGTCTACACACCATGGTCAACACCCATGGTCTACACACCATGGTCTACACACCATGGTCAACACACCATGGTCTACACACCATGGTCAACACACCATGGTCTACACACCATGGTCTACACACCATGGTCAACACCCATGGTCTACACACCATGGTCTACACACCATGGTCAACACCAATGGTCTACACACCATGGTCTACACACCATGGTCAACACCATGGTCTACACCCATGGTCTACACACCATGGTCTAACACCATGGTCTACACCCATGGTCTACACACCCATGGTCTACACACCATGGTCTACACACCATGGTCTACACACCATGGTCTACACACCATGGTCAACACACCATGGTCTACACACCATGGTTACACACCATGGTCTACACACCATGGTCTACACACCATGGTCTACACACCATGGTCTACACACCATGGTCTACACACCATGGTTACACACCATGGTCTACACCACATGGTCTACACACCATGGTCTACACACCATGGTCAACACCCATGGTCTACACACCATGGTCTACAACACCATGGTCTACACACCATGGTCTACACCCATGGTCTACACACCATGGTCTACACACCATGGTCAACACCCATGGTCTACCACCATGGTCTACACACCATGGTCTACACACCATGGTCAACACCCATGGTCTACACACCATGGTCTACACACCATGGAACACACATGGTCTACACCCATGGTCTACACACCATGGTCTACACACCATGGTCTACACACCATGGTCTACACACCATGGTCTACACCCATGGTCTACACAATGGTCTACACACCATGGTCTACACACCATCGTCTACACACCATGGTCTACACCCATGGTCAACACCCATGGTCTACACACCATGGTCTACACCCATGGTCAACACCCATGGTCTACACACCATGGTCTACACACCATGGTAACACCATGGTCTACACACCATGGTCTACACACCATGGTCTAACACCATGGTCAACACCCATGGTCTACACACCATGGTCTACAACCATGGTCTACACCCATGGTCTACACACCATGGTCTACACACCATGGTCTACACACCATGGTCTACACCCATGGTCTACACACCATGGTCTACACCCATGGTCTACACCCATGGTCAACACACCATGGTCTACACCATGGTCTACACACCATGGTCTACACACCATGGTCTACACACCATGGTCTACACCCATGGTCTACACACCATGGTCTACACACCATGGTCTACACCCATGGTCTACACACCATGGTCTAACACCATGGTCTACACCCATGGTCTACACACCATGGTCTACACCCATGGTCTACACCCATGGTCTACACACCATGGTCTACACACCATGGTCAACACACCATGGTCTACACACCATGGTCTACACCCATGGTCTACACACCATGGTCTACACCCATGGTCTACACACCATGGTCTACACACCATGGTCAACACCATGGTCTACACACCATGGTCTACACACCATGGTCTACACACCATGGTCAACACCCATGGTCTACACACCATGGTCTACACACCATGGTCAACACCCATGGTCTACACCATGGTCTACACACCATGGTCTACACACCATGGTCAACACCCATGGTCTACACACCATGGTCTACACACCATGGTCTACACACCATGGTCTACACCCATGGTCAAACACCCATGGTCTACACACCATGGTCTACACACCATGGTCTACACACCATGGTCAACACCCATGGTCTACACACCATGGTCTACACACCATGGTCAACACACCATGGTCTACACACCATGGTCTACACACCATGGTCTACACACCATGGTCAACACCCATGGTCTACACCCATGGTCTACACACCATGGTCTACACACCATGGTCTACACACCATGGTCAACACCCATGGTCTACACACCATGGTCTACACACCATGGTCTACACACCATGGTCTACACCCATGGTCTACACCCATGGTCTACACACCATGGTCTACACCCATGGTCAACACCCATGGTCTACACACCATGGTCTACACACCATGGTCAACACCCATGGTCTACACACCATGGTCTACACACCATGGTCTACACACCATGGTCTACACACCATGGTCTACACCATGGTCTACACACCATGGTCTACACCCATGGTCTACACACATGGTCTACACACCATGGTCTACACACCATGGTCTACACCCATGGTCTACACACCATGGTCTACACACATGGTCTACACACCATGGTCAACACCCATGGTCTACACACCATGGTCTACACACCATGGTCTACACACATGGTCTACACACCATGGTCTACACACCATGGTCTACACACCATGGTCTACACACCATGGTCTACACACATGGTCTACACACCATGGTCTAACACCATGGTCAACACCATGGTCTACACACCATGGTCTACACACCATGGTCTACACACCATGGTCTACACCCATGGTCTACACACCATGGTCTACACCCATGGTCTACACACCATGGTCTACACACCATGGTCTACACCATGGTCTACACACCATGGTCTACACACCATGGTCTACACCCATGGTCTACACACCATGGTCTACACACCATGGTCTACACACCATGGTCTACACACCATGGTCTACACACCATGGTCAACACCCATGGTCTACACACCATGGTCTACACACCATGGTCAACACCCATGGTCTACACCATGGTCTACACACCATGGTCTACACACCATGGTCAACACACATGGTCTACACACCATGGTCTACACACCATGGTCTACACACCATGGTCAACACCCATGGTCTACACACCATGGTCTACACACCATGGTCAACACCCATGGTCTACACACCATGGTCTACACACCATGGTCTACACACCATGGTCAACACCCATGGTCTACACACCATGGTCTACACACCATGGTCAACACCCATGGTCTACACACCATGGTCTACACACCATGGTCTACACACCATGGTCAACACCCATGGTCTACACACCATGGTCTACACACCATGGTCTACACACCATGGTCAACACCCATGGTCTACACACCATGGTCTACACACCATGGTCTACACACCATGGTCTACACACCATGGTCAACACCCATGGTCTACACACCATGGTCTACACACCATGGTCTACACACCATGGTCTACACACCATGGTCTACACCCATGGTCACACACCATGGTCTACACACCATGGTCTACACCCATGGTCAACACCATGGTCTACACACCATGGTCTACACACCATGGTCAACACCCATGGTCTACACACCATGGTCTACACACCATGGTCTACACCATGGTCACACCCATGGTCTACACACCATGGTCTACACACCATGGTCAACACCATGGTCTACACACCATGGTCTACACACCATGGTCTACACACCATGGTCTACACACCATGGTCTACACACCATGGTCTACACACCATGGTCTACACACCATGGTCTACACACCATGGTCAACACCCATGGTCTACACACCATGGTCTACACACCATGGTCTACACACCATGGTCTACACCCATGGTCAACACCCATGGTCTACACACCATGGTCTACACCCATGGTCAACACCCATGGTCTAAACACTATGGTCTACACCCATGGTCTACACACCATGGTCTACACACCATGGTCTACACCCATGGTCTACACACCATGGTCTACACACCATGGTCAACACCATGGTCTACACACCATGGTCTACACACCATGGTCTACACACCATGGTCTACACACCATGGTCTACACACCATGGTCTACACACCATGGTCAACACCCATGGTCTACACACCATGGTCTACACACCATGGTCTACACACCATGGTCAACACCCATGGTCTACACACCATGGTCTACACACCATGGTCAACACCCATGGTCTACACAATGGTCTACACACCATGGTCTACACACCATGGTCAACACCCATGGTCTACACACCATGGTCTACACACCATGGTCTACACACCATGGTCTACACCCATGGTCAACACCCATGGTCTACACACCATGGTCTACACACCATGGTCTACACACCATGGTCAACACCATGGTCACACCATGGTCTACACACCATGGTCAACACCATGGTCTACACACCATGGTCTACACACCATGGTCTACACACCATGGTCAACACCATGGTCTACACACCATGGTCTACACCCATGGTCTACACACCATGGTCTACACACCATGGTCAACACCATGGTCTACACACCATGGTCTACACACCATTGTCTACACACCATGGTCCACACCCATGGTCAACACCCATGGTCTACACACCATGGTCTACACCCATGGTCTACACCATGGTCTACACACCATGGTCTACACACCATGGTCAACACCCATGGTCTACACACCATGGTCTACACACCATGGTCTACACACCATGGTCAACACCCATGGTCTACACACCATGGTCTACACACCATGGTCAACACCCATGGTCTACACACCATGGTCTACACACCATGGTCTAACACCATGGTCAACACCCATGGTCTACACACCATGGTCTACACACCATGGTCTACACACCATGGTCACACCATGGTCTACACCCATGGTCTACACACCATGGTCTACACACCATGGTCTACACACCATGGTCAACACACCATGGTCTACACACATGGTCTACACACCATGGTCTACACACCATGGTCTACACACCATGGTCAACACCATGGTCTACACACACCTGGTCTACACACCATGGTCTACACACCATGGTCTACACCCATGGTCAACACCCATGGTCTACACACCATGGTCTACACCCATG
>WNGS01000042.1:68816-85272 GCA_020271785.1 Procambarus virginalis
CCATGGTCTACACACCATGGTCTACACACCATGGTCAACACCCATGGTCTACACACCATGGTCTACACACCATGGTCTACACACCATGGTCTACACCCATGGTCTACACACCATGGTCTAACACCATGGTCAACACCCATGGTCTACACACCATGGTCTACACACCATGGTCTACACACCATGGTCAACACCCATGGTCTACACACCATGGTCTACACACCATGGTCTACACACCATGGTCAACACCCATGGTCTACACACCATGGTCTACACACCATGGTCTACAACCATGGTCTACACACCATGGTCAACACCCATGGTCTACACACCATGGTCTACACACCATGGTCTACACACCATGGTCTACACACCATGGTCAACACACCATGGTCTACACACACCATGGTCTACACACCATGGTCTACACACCATGGTCTACACCCATGGTCAACACCCATGGTCTACACACTATGGTCTACACCCATGGTCAACACCATGGTCTAAACACCATGGTCTACACCCATGGTCTACACACCATGGTCTACACACCATGGTCTACACCATGGTCTACACCATGGTCTACACACCATGGTCAACACCATGGTCTACACACCATGGTCTACACACCATGGTCTACACCCATGGTCTACACACCATGGTCTACACACCATGGTCAACACCATGGTCTACACAATGGTCTACACACCATGGTCTACACACCATGGTCTACACACCATGGTCACCACCATGGTCTACACACCATGGTCTACACACCATGGTCACACCCATGGTCTACACACCATGGTCTACACACCATGGTCTACACCCATGGTCTACACACCATGGTCTACACCATGGTCTACACACCATGGTCAACACCATGGTCACACACCATGGTCTACACACCATGGTCAACACCCATGGTCTACACACCATGGTCTACACACCATGGTACACACCATGGTCTACACCCATGGTCTACACACCATGGTCTACACACCATGGTCTACACACATGGTCAACACCCATGGTCTACACACATGGTCTACACACCATGGTCTACACACATGGTCTACACACCATGGTCAACACCCATGGTCTACACACATGGTCTACACACCATGGTAACACCATGGTCTACACACCATGGTCTACACCCATGGTCAACACCCATGGTCTACACACCATGGTCTACACACCATGGTCAACACCATGGTCTACACACCATGGTCTACACACCATGGTCAACACCATGGTCTACACACCATGGTCTACACACCATGGTCTAACACCATGGTCAACACCCATGGTCTACACACCATGGTCTACACACCATGGTCAACACCATGGTCTACACACCATGGTCTACACACATGGTCTACACACCATGGTCTACACACCATGGTCAAACACCATGGTCTACACACCATGGTCTACACACCATGGTCTACACACCATGGTCAACACCCATGGTCTACACACCATGGTCTACACACCATGGTCTACACACCATGGTCTACACCCATGGTCAACACCCATGGTCTACACACCATGGTCTACACCCATGGTCAACACCCATGGTCTACACACCATGGTCTACACCCATGGTCTACACACCATGGTCTAAACACCATGGTCTACACCATGGTCTACACACCATGGTCTACACACCATGGTCAACACCCATGGTCTACACACCATGGTCTACACACCATGGTCACACCATGGTCTACACACCATGGTCTACACACCATGGTCTACACACCATGGTCAACACCCATGGTCTACACACCATGGTCTACACACCATGGTCTACACACCATGGTCAACACACATGGTCTACACACCATGGTCTACACACATGGTCACACCCATGGTCTACACCATGGTCTACACCCATGGTCTACACACCATGGTCTACACACATGGTCTACACACCATGGTCTACACACCATGGTTACACACCATGGTCTACACACCATGGTCAACACCCATGGTCTACACACCATGGTCTACACACCATGGTCTACACACCATGGTCAACACCCATGGTCTACACCCATGGTCTACACACCATGGTCAACACCATGGTCTACACACCATGGTCTACACACCATGGTCTACACACCATGGTCAACACCCATGGTCTACACACCATGGTCTACACACCATGGTCTACACACATGGTCTACACACCATGGTCAACACCCATGGTCTACACACCATGGTCTACACACCATGGTCTACACACCATGGTCTACACCCATGGTCAACACCATGGTCTACACACATGGTCTACACACATGGTCAACACCCATGGTCTACACACCATGGTCTACACACCATGGTCAACACCCATGGTCTACACACCATGGTCTACACACCATGGTCTACACACCATGGTCACACACCCATGGTCTACACACCATGGTCTACACACCATGGTCAACACCCATGGTCTACACACCATGGTCTACACACCATGGTCTACACACCATGGTCAACACCCATGGTCTACACACCATGGTCTACACACCATGGTCTAACACCATGGTCAACAACCATGGTCTACACACCATGGTCTACACACCATGGTCTACACACCATGGTCTACACCCATGGTAACACACCATGGTCTACACACCATGGTCTACACACCATGGTCTACACACCATGGTCTACACACCATGGTCAACACCCATGGTCTACACACCATGGTCTACACACCATGGTCTACACACCATGGTCTACACCCATGGTCACACCCATGGTCTACACACCATGGTCTACACCATGGTCAACACCATGGTCTACACACCATGGTCTACACCATGGTCTACACACCATGGTCTACACACCATGGTCTACACACATGGTCTACACACATGGTCTACACACCATGGTCAACACCATGGTCTACACACCATGGTCTACACACCATGGTCAACACCCATGGTCTACACACCATGGTCTACACACCATGGTCAACACCCATGGTCTACACCATGGTCTACACACCATGGTCTACACACCATGGTCTACACACATGGTCTACACACCATGGTTACACACCATGGTCTACACACCATGGTCAACACCCATGGTCTACACACCATGGTCTAACACCATGGTCAACACCCATGGTCTACACACCATGGTCTACACCCATGGTCTACACACCATGGTCAACACCCATGGTCTACACACATGGTCTACACACCATGGTCAACACCCATGGTCTACACACCATGGTCTACACACCATGGTCTACACACCATGGTCTACACCCATGGTCTACACACCATGGTCTACACACCATGGTCTACACACCATGGTCAACACCCATGGTCTACACACCATGGTCTACACACATGGTCTACACACCATGGTCTACACACCATGGTCAACACCCATGGTCTACAACCATGGTCTACACACCATGGTCTACACCATGGTCTACACCCATGGTCTACACACCATGGTCAACACCATGGTCTACACACCATGGTCTACACCCATGGTCAACACCCATGGTCTACACACCATGGTCTACACACCATGGTCAACACCCATGGTCTACACACCATGGTTACACACCATGGTCTACACACATGGTCAACACCCATGGTCTACACACCATGGTCTACACACCATGGTCAACACCCATGGTCTACACACCATGGTCTACACACTATGGTTTACACACCATGGTCTACACACCATGGTCAACACACCATGGTACACACCATGGTCTACACACCATGGTCTACACACCATGGTCAACACCCATGGTCTACACACCATGGTCTACACACCATGGTCTACACACCATGGTCTACACCCATGGTCAACACCCATGGTCTACACACCATGGTCTACACCCATGGTCAACACCCATGGTCTACACACCATGGTCTACACCCATGGTCTACACACCATGGTCTACACACCATGGTCTACACCCATGGTCTACACACCATGGTCTACACACCATGGTCAACACCCATGGTCTACACACCATGGTCTACACACCATGGTCTACACCCATGGTCTACACACCATGGTCTACACACCATGGTCTAACACCATGGTCACACCCATGGTCTACACACCATGGTCTACACACCATGGTCTACACACCATGGTCAACACCATGGTCTACACACCATGGTCTACACACCATGGTCAACACCATGGTCTACACAATGGTCTACACACCATGGTCTACACACCATGGTCAACACCCATGGTCTACAACCATGGTCTACACACCATGGTCTACACACCATGGTCTACACACCATGGTCAACACCATGGTCTACACACCATGGTCTACACACCATGGTCTACACACCATGGTCTAAACACCATGGTCTACACCCATGGTCTACACCCATGGTCAACACCATGGTCTACACACCATGGTCTACACACCATGGTCTACACACCATGGTCAACACCCATGGTCACACACCATGGTCTACACACCATGGTCTACACCATGGTCTACACACCATGGTCAACACCCATGGTCTACACACCATGGTCTACACACCATGGTCTACACACCATGGTCTACACCCATGGTCAACACCATGGTCTACACACCATGGTCTACACCATGGTCAACACCCATGGTCTAACACCATGGTCTACACACCATGGTCAACACCATGGTCTACACACCATGGTCTACACACCATGGTAACACACCATGGTCAACACCCATGGTCTACACACCATGGTCTACACACCATGGTCAACACCCATGGTCTACACACCATGGTCTACACACCATGGTCTACACACCATGGTCAACACCCATGGTCTACACACCATGGTCTACACACATGGTCTACACACATGGTCTACACCCATGGTCTACACACCATGGTCTACACACCATGGTTACACACCATGGTCTACACACCATGGTCAACACCCATGGTCTACACACCATGGTCTACACACCATGGTCTACACACCATGGTCTACACACCATGGTCAACACCATGGTCTACACCCCACCACCATGGTCTACACACCATGGTCTACACACATGGTCTACACCCATGGTCAACACCCATGGTCTACACACTATGGTCTACACCCATGGTCAACACCCATGGTCTAAACACTATGGTCTACACCCATGGTCTACACACCATGGTCTACACACCATGGTCTACACCCATGGTCTACACACCATGGTCTACACACCATGGTCAACNCTCATCATGGTTGTCACACACACTCATCATGGTTGTCACACAGATATTCTCCCCCACACACGCTCATCATGGTTATCACACACACACTCACCAACTATGATTTTCACACAGATATTCTCCCAACACATACTTATCATTGTTGTCACAATCATCATCTGGTTACCATTTCATGACACAAGGTTCGTTGAAATCATGACGTCATTGTATACTGCACATTAAACATTTGTTGTTATAACTTCGATGTTGTAAGTGATGATGTTTTCAAGTTAACACATTCTTTCATACCGAACAAGTTCTTTTCTTACGGGTTAGTCTTTATAATGTAGCTGAAGAACCGCTTATCAGTTCCTCATAGGTCATATTTAGCAGGCCATCTAATACCTCCTTTGTTCTATTTTCGTGTTCCTGAGCTTCGTCTGTCCCCAGAACCTTAAAAGGTATGGCACTCTTGCTAACCATTCAGTGTCTTCTAGCTGTCTTATTTCGGCTAGATGCTATGATGTCATACGTGCATAGTTTTATTAATCATGTGCATTTTTTTACAAACTCTTCCAATGCAGCTTGACGATCATTTATCATTGTCACAGATTATATGTGAAGCAGTAGAGTCTCAACCATGAACTGTGACTCTACTTGGATGGTGGGTGTCCTGTGTCCTTCAACGTTATCACACTCGTCCTTTTTTGGACTGGATTTTCAAGTTCTTTAGAGTCAACACAGTCGGTCTGCGCTCCGATTGACTTCTTGAACGCTGTTTGTTTGCACCTAAGATTTTGTGTCTTCGTGTCAAATTCGTCTTTTGTGTCTTCATACTGCGAAAGGACAAGTCAATATAGCATTTAAAGAGAGCAAGTGTTATGGCTGTATGTATATTGTAGTCCTGGACCATCTACAACTGTACCTATTGCCCGAAGCATTGCAAGGATTGCATGGAATTATCAAGGTCTGTGTATCCAATTTTAAGACAACGTTCTTTCCCAAGTAAGTAAGTAAAGTAAAGACTAATTTAATTGTAAGTAAAGTAAAGACTAATTTAATAGTTAGCAAATAAGTACACATCCCGGGACACACGTAACTTAGACTGTGTGTTGGAGTGGTGTCCATTAAGGAATTACACAACCGGACCCACGTACTTAACATGGTGTGTGTTGGAGTAGTGTCCCATGAGAGGAATACACATACATCCCGGGACACACGTAACTTATGTGTGTGTTGGAGTGGTGTCCATGAGAGGAAGTACACATCCCGGGACACACGTAACTATGTGTGTGTTGGAGTGGTGTCCATGAGAGGAAGTACACATCCCGGGACACACGTAACTTATGTGTGTGTTGGAGTGGTGTCCATGAGAGGAAGTACACATACATCCCGGGACACACGTAGGTACTAAATCAGCACTTGAGGCTCTTCCTTCATTGCATACCTCAGGATTTACAATTTCATATCGTGAGCAATATCACCATCCAGAGTTGTTGTCATTTCATCACTAGTGCTGGCCATCATCTTCACTTAATCTTGAAGTCTTTTTGAATCCTAAGAGTTCATTTTTCTTATATTTCTTGACTGAATTTACGGTACATTTGTTTTGAGGGAATTGAGATGCAGCAGTGAGAAAGTTTAGTGAGAGACTTTGCAATGATGTCAAGTGAACATTGTGACGCTGTGTCTTGGAGTATGGGTGACTGAGAACATCAGTCTCCACTTCTTCTTGGTACACAATCATCACGGTACCATGGACTGTGCCTTTACGAGTATCCTCCTAAAAGTCGATATTATCAGCTGCACAGAAAACAAATTATCTTTGCCATGTCAGTGGAATGTATGCACCTCTACTTGCTTCTCTGCGTTGTGTAACTCCGCTCGATCTCTGGGGTCCAATTCACAGAACATAATTACGTTCAGTAGAGTTCTTAAACTGTTAAAAAAAGGATTAAATATTTGCTTTTTGTTCCTGAGTGAATAATAAGTCCCATAGCTACCTACAACGGCTTGTCCCGCGTGTGTCGAACTTTTGATGAGTTGCTGTGGACGCCTCGTTAGGTGACATCATTTGATCAGTTGCTGAGACGCCTGGTCAAGTGACATCATTTTGATCAGTTGCTGTGGACGCTTGTTAGGTGACATCATTTCATATATAAACATTTCGGAAAGTCTTTTAGCCTCAGTAGATGCTTGAGAATTGTGTTTGTTTGTATGTGACATCTAACTGGCCATGAGTGCACCACTTAAACAAGTTTATACAATTGTTTCTGAACAACTACTCGCTAGTCAATGTTATCTTAGGAAGCGCTGACGTTCACTTTCCAAGGTTCATTAGCGCTGCTTGTAATATCGCAGCTGCCTCAAAGAAGATTTTCTTCTCGTTGTTTACGTGTGGTAGACTTCCACTCCTACCACACCTGTGGCAGGCTTCCACGCTACCACACGTGTGGTTGTCTGTGTCTACGTGTGGTAGGCTTCCCACCTACCATACTTGTGGTTGTCTAGGTATGGTAGGCTTCCACATCTACCCCACTTGTAGTTGTCTAGGTGTGGTAGCCTTCCACACCTACCACACCTGTGTTGTCTAGGTGTGGTAGCCTTCCACACCTACCACACCTGTGGTTGTCTAGGTGTGGTAGGCTTCCACATCTACCACACCTGTGGTTGTCTAGGTGTGGTAGGCTTCCACACCTACCACACCTGTGGTTGTCTAGGTGTGGTAGCCTTCCACACCTACCACACCTGTGGTTGTCTAGGTGTGGTAGCCTTCCTCTGCACTGGCATCACCTACATTGACTTGTTTTATAGATACACACTTTGGGTCCTTCACTCTTTTTTTTAAGCTTGCCGAAAAACACTCCAACACTCACTGACTCTTCTTCTACAGAGTTTATAATTATCTCTCAGGAGTTTGCATGTGGTTGGTCTACGTCATTTTTCAATTATATGATCCGTATACATCACCTATATCTGCCACTGTTATGACTGTACCTTCACGAAGAAAGTTACTGAGAGTGGACAACCATCCATCTGAAACTTTAGTATTTGTAGAAACTATTTGGTCCAAAGCACCAATATGTAGTGACAGATCACCAATAAACCAATTGTTGTATTATTAACTTTATAGTCAATAAAATTAAAGCTAAAACCAAACATAAATATTCCTAGGCCTAGTACAGCTCGTGTATGTTCTATATTAGGCCTAACCTTGCATGTTTAAGGCCTAGAAATGATCGAAGGGGTTAGCTCAGGTCCTACATTTTTAATGCAGCTGAAAAAGTTTCTGGTTTCCAAATTCAGTAATACAAAAGTAAATTTTCTGGTGGTCCATCACTTATTATTGGTAATTTCGAGCAAATAGTTACTGTAAGAACTTTCATTTTAGGATGCTGGGCTGGAGTGGATGAATCTATTCTTGACCTACACCCATGCTTTACACCCATGGATACACCCTTGGTTTACACCCAGGTTTTACACCCTTGGTCTACACCCATGGTCTACACGTTGGTCTATACCCATAGTCTATACACAATGGTCTACTCCTATGGTCAACAGCCATGGTCTACACCGTTGGTTACACCCATCTCAACACACCATGGTCTACACACCATGGTCTACACACCATGGTCTACACACCATGGTCAACACCCATGGTCTACACACCATGGTCTACACACCATGGTCAACACCCATGGTCTACACACCATGGTCTACACACCATGGTCTACACCATTTGGTCTACACACCATGGTCTACACACCATGGTCTACACACCATGGTCAACACCTATGGTCGACACACCATGGTCAACACCTATGGTCTACACACCATGGTCTACACACCATAGTCTACACACCATGGTCTACTCACTATGGTCTACACACATGGTCTACACACCATGGTCTACACACTATGGTCTACACACCATGGTCTACACACCATGGTCTACTCATCATGGTCTAAACACCATGGTCTACACACCATGGTCAACAACCATGGTCAACACACCATGGTCTACACCCATGGTCTTCAACCATGGTCTAACACCATGGTCTACTCACCATGGTCTACACACCATGGTCAACACACCATAGTCTACTCACCATGGTCAACACACCATGGTCTACACACCATGGTCTACACACCATGGTCTACACACCATGGTCTACACCCATGGTCTACACACCATGGTCTACACACCATGGTCTACACACCATGGTCTACACACTATGGTCTACACACTGTTGTCAACACCCATGGTCTACACACCATGGTCAACACACCATGGTCTACACACCATGGTCTACACACCATGGTCTACACACCATGGTCTACACACTATGGCCTACACACCATGGTCTACACACCATGGTCTACACATCATGGTCTACACAATATGGTCTACACACCATGGTCTACACACTATGATCTACACACCATGGTCTACACCCATGGTCTACACACCATGGTCAACACCCATGGTCTACACACCATGGTCTACACACCATGGTCTACACACCATGGTCTACACACCATGGTCTACGCACTATGGTCTACACACCATGGTCTACACACCATGGTCAACACCCATGGTCTACACACCATGGTCTACACCCATGGTCTACACACCATGGTCTACACCCATGGTCTACACACCATGGTCTACACCTATGGTCTACACACCATGGTCTACACACTATGGTCTACACACCATGGTCTACACACCATGGTCTACACACCATGGTAAACACCCATGGTCTATACACCATGGTCTACACCCATGGTCTACACACCACGGTCTACACACCATGGTCTACTCACCATGGTCTACACACCATGGTCTACACACCATGGTCTACACACCATGGTCAACACCCATGGTCTACACACCATGGTCTACACACCATAGTCTACACACCATGGTCTACTCACTATGGTCTACACACATGGTCTACACACCATGGTCTACACACCATGGTCTACACACCATGGTCTACACACCATGCTCTACACACCATGGTCTACAAACCATGGTCTACACACCATGGTCAACACCCATGGTCAACACACCATGGTCTACACCCATGGTCTTCAACCATGGTCTACACACCATGGTCTACACACCATGGTCTACACACCATGGTCAACACACCATGGTCTACACACCATGGTCAACACACCATGGTCTACACACCATGGTCTACACACCATGGTCTACACACCATGGTCTACACCCATGGTCTACACACCATGGTCTACACACCATGGTCTACACCCATGGTCTACACACATGGTCTACACACTGTGTCAACACCCATGGTCTACACACCATGGTCAACACACCATGGTCTACACACCATGGTCTACACACCATGGTCTACACACCATGGTCTACACACTATGGCCTACACACCATGGTCTACACACCATGGTCTACACATCATGGTCTACACAATATGGTCTACACACCATGGTCTACACACCATGGTCTACACACCATGGTCTACACACCATGGTCTACACACCATGGTCAACACCCATGGTCTACACACATGGTCTACACACCATGGTCTACACACCATGGTCTACACACCATGGTCTACACACCATGGTCTACACACCATGGTCTACACACCATGGTCAACACCCATGGTCTACACACCATGGTCTACACCCATGGTCTACACACACCATGGTCTACACCATGGTCTACACACCATGGTCTACACGCATGGTCAACACACCATGGTCTACACACCATGGTCTACACACCATGGTCTACACACCATGGTCAACACCATGGTCTACACACCATGGTCTACACCCATGGTCTACACACCATGGTCTACACACATGGTCTACACACCATGGTCTACACACCATGGTCTACACACCATGGTCTACACACCATGGTCTACACACCATGGTCTACACACACATGGTCACACCCATGGTCTAACACCATGGTCTACACACCATGGTCACACACCATGTCTACACACCATGGTCTACACACCATGGTCTACACCCATGGTCTACACACCATGGTCTACACACATGGTCTACACACCATGGTCTACACACCATGGTCTACACACCATGGTCAACACCCATGGTCTACACACCATGGTCAACACCCATGGTCTACACACCATGGTCAACACCCATGGTCTACACACCATGGTCAACACCCATGGTCTACACACCATGGTCAACACCCATGGTCTACACACCATGGTCTACACACCATGGTCTACACCCCATGGTCTACACACCATGGTCTACACACATGGTCTACACACCATGGTCACACCCATGGTCTACACACCATGGTCTACACACCATGGTCTACACACATGGTCTACACACATGGTCTACACACCATGGTCTACACACCATGGTCAACACCATGGTCTACACACCATGGTCTACACACCATGGTCTACACACCATGGTCTACACACCATGGTCTCACACATGGTCTACACACCATGGTCTACACTCATGGTCTACACACCATGGTCTACACACATGGTCTACACACCATGGTCTACACCCATGGTCTACACACTATGGTCTACACACACATGGTCTACACACCATGGTCTACACACCATGGTCTACACACCATGGTCTACACACCATGGTCTACACCCATGGTCTACACACCATGGTCAACACACCATGGTCTACACACCATGGTCTACACACCATGGTCTACACACCATGGTCACACACCATGGTCTACACACCATGGTCAACACACCATGGTCTACACACCATGGTTACACACCATGGTCTACACACCATGGTCACACACCATGGTCTACACCCATGGTCTACACCCATGGTCTACACACCATGGTCAACACACCATGGTCTACACACCATGGTCTACACACATGGTCTACACCCATGGTCTACACCCATGGTCTACACCCATGGTCAACACACCATGGTCTACACACCATGGTCTACACACCATGGTCTACACACCATGGTCTACACACTATGGTCTACACACCATGGTCTACACACCATGGTCTTCACACACCATGGTCTACACACCATGGTCTACACACCATGGTCTACACACCATGGTCTACACACCATGGTCTACACACCATGGTCAACACCCATGGTCAACACACCATGGTCTACACCCATGGTCAACACACCATGGTCTACACACCATGGTCTTCACACCATGGTCTACACACCATGGTCTACACACCATGGTGAACACCCATGGTCTACACACCATGGTCTACACACCATGGTCAACACACCATGGTCTACACACCATGGTCTACACACCATGGTCTACACACCATGGTCTACACACCATGGTCAACACACCATGGTCTACACACCATGGTCTACACACCATGGTCTACACACCATGGTCTACACACCATGGTCAACACACCATGGTCTACACACCATGGTCTACACCCATGGTCTACACACCATGGTCTACACACCATGGTCAACACCCATGGTCTACACACCATGGTCTACACACCATGGTCTACACACCATGGTCAACACACCATGGTCTACACACCATGGTCAACACACCATGGTCTACACACCATGGTCTACACACCATGGTCTACACACCATGGTCTACAACACCATGGTCTACACACCATGGTCTACACACTATGGTCTACACACCATGGTCTACACACCATGGTCTACTCACCATGGTCTACACACCATGGTCAACACACCATTACACCATGGTCAACACACCACTATGAGAAGGATTAAGACAGAGGAGGACAGCTTGAGACTTCAAGAAGACCTGGACAAGCTGCAGGAATGGTCGAACAAATGGCTGTTAGAGTTTAACCCAAGCAAATGTAATGTAAGGAAGATAGGGGTAGGAAGCAGGAGACCAGATACAAGGTATCATTTGGGAGATGAAATACTTCAAGAGTCAGAGAGAGAGAAAGACCTGGGGGTTGATATCACGCCAGACCTGTCCCCTGAAGCTCATATCAAGAGGATAACATCAGCAGCATATGCCAGGTTGGCTAACATAAGAACGGCCTTTAGAAACTTGTGTAAGGAATCTTTCAGAACATTATATACCACATGTGTCAGACCAATCCTGGAGTATGCGGCTCCAGCATGGAGTCCCTATCTAGTCAAGCATAAGACTAAACTGGAAAAGGTTCAAAGGTTTGCCACCAGACTAGTACCCGAGCTGAGAGGTATGAGCTACGAGGAGCGACTGCAGGAATTAAACCTCACTTCGTTGGAAGACAGAAGAGTTAGGGGGACATGATCACCACATTCAAGATTCTCAGGGGAATCGACAGGGTTGATAGAGACAGGTTGTTTAACACAAGGGGCACACGCACTAGGGGACACAGGTGGAAACTGAGTGCCCAAATGAGCCACAGAGATATTAGAAAGAACTTTTTTAGTGTCAGAGTGGTTGACAAATGGAATGCATTTGGAAGCGATGTGGTGGAGGCTGACTCCATACACAGTTTCAAGTGTAGATATGATAGAGCCCATTAGGCTCAGGAAACTGTACACCTGTTGATTGACGGTTGAGAGGCGGGAACAAAGAGTCAGAGCTCAACCCCCGCAAGCACAACTAGGTGAGTACAACTAGGTGAGTACCATGGTCTACACACCATGGTCTACACACTATGGTCTACACACACCATGGTCAACACACCATGGTCTACACACCATGGTCTACACACAATGGTCTACACACCATGGTCTACACACCATGGTCTACACACCATGGTGTACACTCCATGCTCTACACACCATGGTTTACACCCATGGTCTACACACCAGGGTCTACTCACCATGGTCAACACACAATGGTCTACACACCATGGTCTACACACCATGGTCTACACACATGGTCTACACACCATGGTCTACACACCATGGTCTACACACCATGGTGTACACTCCATGCTCTACACACCATGGTCTACACCCATGGTCTACACACCATGGTCTACTCACCATGGTCAACACCCATGGTCTACACACCATGGTCTACACACCATGGTCTACACCAATGGTCAACACACCATGGTCTACACACCATGGTCTACACACCATGGTCTACACACCATGGCCAACACCATGGTCTACGCACCATGGTCTACACACCATGGTCTACACACCATGGTCTACACACTATGGTCTACACACCATGGTCTACACACCATGGTCAACACCCATGGTCAACACACCATGGTCAACACCCATGGTCAACACACCATGGTCTACACACCATGGTCTACACACCATGGTCTACACACCATAGTCAACACACCATGGTGAACACCCATGGTCTACACACCATGGTCTACACACCATGGTCAATACACCATGGGTCTACACACCATGGTCTACACACCATGGTCTACACACCATGGTATACACACCATGGTATACACACCATGGTATACACACCATGGTCTACACACCATGGGTCTACACACTATGGTATACACACCATGCTCTACACACCATGGTCTACACACTATGGTCTACACACCATGGTCTACACACCATGGTCTACTCACCATGGTCTACACAGCATGGTCTACACCCATGGTCTACACACTATGGTCTACACACTGTGGTCAACACCCAAGGTCTACACACCATGGTCAACACACCATGGTTTCCACACCATGGTCTACACACCATGGTCTACACACCATGGTCTACACACTATGGTCTACACACCATGGTCTACACACCATGGTCTACACACCATGGTCTACACACCATGGTCTACACACCATGGTCAACACCCCATGGTCAACACACCATGGTCAACACCCATGGTCAACACACCATGGTCAACACACCATGGTCTACACACCATGGTCTACACACAATGGTCTACACACCATGGTCTACACACCATGGTCTACACACCATGGTGTACACCCATGCTCTACACACCATGGTCTACACCCATGGTCTACACACCATGGTCAACACCCATGGTCTACACACCATGGTTTACACACCATGGTCTACACACAATGGTCAACACACCATGGTCAACACACCATGGTCTACACACCATGGTCTACACACCATGGTCAACACACCATGGTCTACACACTATAGTGTACACTCCATGCTCTACACACCGTGGTCTACACCACCATGGTCTACACACCATGGTCTACACACTATGGTGTACACTCCATGCTCTACACACTATGGTCTACACACCATGGTCTACACCCATGGTCTACACACTATGGTCTACACACTATGGTCAACACCCATGGTCTACACACCATGGTCAACACACCATGGTCTACACACCATGGTCTACACACCATGGTCTACTCACCATGGTCTACACACCATGGTCTACACCCATTGTCTACACACTATGGTCTACACACTGTGGTCAACACCCATGGTCTACACACCATGGTCTACACACCATGGTCTACACACCATGGTCAACACACCATGGGTCTACACACTATGGTCTACACACCATGCTCTACACACCATGGTCTACACACCATGGTCTACACACCATGGTCTACACACCATGGTCAACACACCATGGTCAACACACCATGGTCTACACACCATGGTCTACACACCATGGTCTACACACCATAGTCAACACACCATGGTGAACACCCATGGTCTACACACCATGGTCTACACACCATGGTCTACACACCATGGTCAACACACCATGGGTCTACACACCATGGTCTACACACCATGGTCTACACACCATGGTCTACACACCATGGTCTACACACCATGGGTCTACACACCATGGTCTACACCCATGGTCTACACACCATGGTCTACACACCATGGTCTACACACCATAGTCAACACACCATGGTGAACACCAATGGTCTACACACCATGGTCTACACACCATGGTCTACACACCATGGTCAACACACCAATTGTCTACACACCATGGTCTACACACCATGGTCTACACACCATGGTCTACACACCATGGTCAACACACCATGGGTCTACACACCATGGTCTACACCCATGGTCTACACACCATGGTCTACACACCATGGTCAACACCATGGTCTACACACCATAATCTACACACCATGGTCTACACACCATGGTCAACACACCATGGTCTACACACCATGATCTACACACCTGGTCAACACACCATGGTCTACACACCATGGTCTAAACACTATGGTCTTCACACCATGGTCTACACACCA
>WNGS01000042.1:113020-159273 GCA_020271785.1 Procambarus virginalis
CAAATTAATGGTGTAACACTTGAATGGGTTGACCACTACAGGTACCTTGGCATCATTGTCGGCTCTCAAAAGGGAAAGAAGGAGGAGCTCAACCAACTCATAGGAACATGCATAAGTCGACTCAGGATACAGAAAGCTATGACCTGGAATGGACATGGAGCCTCTATTGCCGTCCTTAAAATGATGTACACAGCCTATGTGCGCTCTGTCATGAACTATGCCACACCAGTTTTGTGCACCTACTCCCAAAGCGTTATGAAAAGACTCGAAAACATACAGAATGAAGCCATGACAATCATTCTTGGAGTTCCAAGAACTGCCAAATCGTCTAATCTACGAGAGGAGTTGTCCCTCCCCAGTGTTAAAAGTAGGATTAAGGAACTGAATGCTAAGCTTGCAATTAAAATAACCAGAGATTCCTATTACAATGATATTGCCAAGAAAACACTGAGTTCTTTGTAACTTACAGGAGGAAATAGGAGAAGCAAAAAATGGGATCACAGATCAGCCGACTATCTCGAAGAACTTCACCTGCTTGAACAATCCCGTGAGCTTATGCCTGTAGAGAGTTTACCTCCCTGGAGGATGACTCATGCAGGATTGAGGAGATCATATCACATAAGGAGAGAGTGAGGAGTCACACAGCTCGAGTGGGTGTGTGCACATGACAACGAGGCTAAGTATTGGAGCCGCATCCCCTAAGCGTGTGACGTTGAGCCCCTCTCCAAGAGCCAGAAGTGCCCAGGGTGATCTCCTGGTAAAGTATAAGCACTCTACCGTGTTTTGGGTTGGGTTGTCCATAAAGAAGGATCAACGACAACACCAACCACAATACCCTCTCCCCTCTTACACTATCACCTTTGTTGATGTATACCTGTTCCCGTCCCATACCTATTCCCCCTGCCTCTATTGCCTTACACGATCCACGACGTCCTCCCTGACGGGACCTGTCCCAACCCACGGATCTCCCACACACTTTTGACTATGACTGAGTTCGATCCACGAGATTCTGCTCGGGTTTGGGACGGTCGTAGTCATAATTTATCCAACTCGCTCCAGCCTCCCACACTGCCACTGCCCCACTAGTTGGCCCCTGTCCTGATCCCCAGGAGGATGTCACTCCGGTTTGTGTCAAAGAAATATTAGACCATATGGTACTAACTCATCCAGTCATCCACCAAATATTACGAAAGCAAATGAAACTTGAGAAAGCCCTCTGCCAGATTATGACGACTCAGGAACAAATCCTAAAATTCCTGCAACAGCAGAGTTCGTCAAGTGGAGGTCCTGCAAGCCAGAACCTGGTGCAAGATGATGCAACACATGCTGCCGAGGTACGTCAGCAGACACAGCAAGGACACCAGCACATCAGCGCATGCAGTAACACCAGTACACACAGTAACACCAGTGCACACAGTAACACCAGTGCACACAGTAACACCAGTGTACACAGTAACACCAGTGTACACAGTAACACCAGTGTACACAGTAACACCAGTGTACACAGTAACACCAGTACACACAGTAATACCAGTACACACAGTAACACCCGTACACACAGTAACACCAGTACATACAGTAACACCAGTACACACATAACACCAGTACACACAGTAACACCAGTACACAGAGTAACACCAGTGCACACAGTAACACCAGTGTACACAGTAACACCAGTACACACAATAACACCAGTACACACAGTAGCACCAGTACACACAATAACACCAGTACACACAGTAACACCAGTACACACAGTAACACCAGTACACACAGTAACACCAGTGCACACAGTAGCACCAGTGTACACAGTAACACCAGTACACACAGTAACACCAGTACACACAGTAACACCAGTGCACACAGTAACACCAGTGTACACAGTAACACCAGTACACACAGTAATACCAGTACACACAGTAACACCAGTACACACAGTAACACCAGTACATACAGTAACACCAGTACACACAGTAACACCAGTACACACAGTAACACCAGTACACACAGTAACACCAGTGTACACGGTAACACCAGTGTACACAGTGACACCAGTGTACACAGTAACACCAGTACACACAGTAACACCAGTACACACAGTAACACCAGTGTACACAGTAACACCAGTGTACACAGTAACACCAGTACACACAGTAACACCAATACACACAGTAACACCAGTACACACAGTAACACCAGTACACACAGTAACACCAGTACACACATTAACACCAATGCACACAGTAACACCAGTACACACAGTAACACCAGTAAATACAGTAACATCAGTGTACACAGTAACACCAGTGTACACAGTAACACCAGTACACACAGTAACACCAGTACACACAGTAACACCAGTGTACACAGTAACACAAGTACACAGAGTAACGCCAGTACACAGTAACACCAGTGCACACAGTAACACCAGTAAATACAGAAACACCAGTCTACACAGTAACACCAGCACACACAGTAACACCAATACACACAGTAACACCAATACACACAGTAACACCAGTACACACAGTAACACCAGTACACACAGTAACCCCAGTTCACACAGTAACACCAGTGTACACAGTAACACCAGTACACACAGTAACACCAGTACACACAGTAACACCAGTGCACACAGTAACACCAGTACACACAGTAACACCAGTACACACAGTAACACCAGTACACAGAGTAACACCAGTGTACACAGTAACACCAGTGTACACAGTAACACCAGTGTACACAGTAACACCAGTGTACACAGTAACACCAGTACACACAGTAACACCAGTACACACAGTAACACCAGTACACAGAGTAACACCAGTGTACACAGTAACACCAGTGTACACAGTAACACCAGTACACACAGTAACACCGATAAACACAGTAACACCAGTACACACAGTAACATCAGTGCACACAGTAACACCAGTGCACACAGTAACACCAGTGTACACTATGACGATAATCTCTTTCAAGAGATTTAGCCTGCTCTTTCCTGCTCTAGTCACGTTCCATTCTCAACGTTCAAGATACGTTTTACAGTAGAAAAACGTATATCAAGACAGCCACACACACCTGCACCCCCCTCCCCCCTTACACACTTCACCGCCAAATCCTCGCCGACTGCACTTCACTAGCAAACTACCAGTGTGGGAAATGCCCATATTCTCATTGGCTGTTCGGGATCTCGCCACTCAAGCTCTCCACACTCACGAACGTCGTCAAGTCAACGTTGGCGTCCACGAGCTGTTCCTCGTCAGAATATATCTTGTGCCGATAACATCTAGTTGATTCACCTCGTGTGATCAAATAGCGGTTGTTAGCTTGCTCATATATTCCCAGCACCATTTTTATATATTGACCATTTTATATTTCATTTGTGTTTCATATTATCCTCCTGTTAACGTAATTCATTTTTATGTTAGTTCTTTTTCACTTGTTATCTATTCACGTTGCTCAGCCAAGGAATTGTCTTTATTTAAATTTGTTTTCTAGAGGAATTCAATTTTATTGTTTATCTTTTGTGTTTCGTGTCTCTTCCCTTACCTTACCACAGATTATCAGACAAGCAGTCATTCTTTTTTTCTTTTTTTTTTAATTTTTGTTTTGTTATATGTGGCCTGGCTTTGACACCTGCCATTGGAGGACTGCCGAACACCATACTCCACTACTTTACCGTCACATATATTTGGGGGCCTGTCCTAGGAGCTTCACTCAGGTACTGGTAATTGTGGTAAGCGTACTTGGCTTTATTCCCTTGCGTTCAATATTTTCACAAATCACTTTTATTATTCATATGGTGCTGTGTATATTGTGCATTCCGGGAGTAGCATATTGTGAGTGTGAGACAACTTTGGATTACGTGGTGACTGTAGGCTGCAGTCATACTTTTAATTGGTCGTCTCTCCCTCCGTGTTATTACCCGTGCTTAACACCTTTTGTCCCTCAGATATTTCTCATATTTTCGACAGATTATCATATAGGTACCCTGGTACTGTGGTCTGTCTCCGGGTCAATAGCACCTAATTTCTGCAATCCGACTCTAGGAGGACAAAGAGGGCCATCGTTCCTCTCGCACGGACTTTTATTGACGAGTTGGGACCTCGCCAATAGTTCTCGTCACCAGTTGACACTCGCACCCCTACTCGTCGGTCAGAATTGATGGTACTTACTTAGGTAGGGAATTAGCTTTCTTTCTTTTTTCAGAGCACAAAGTTCGCTAATTCTGTAAGTATCATATTAATTTCAGTGGGAAAAACTTGCTTATGTTCTATTGTGACTCGGCAAGGTATGCCTACATTCTTGGACTGCCTAATTTACTTTGGAACCATTTAGTGTTTCACTTGTTTTTCGAAACTCAGTTTCAATAATTGGTAGGATTTCCTTGCCCTTAGCCTCCCACAGTGAGTACCGGGTACAAGTTTTCCTGCGACCTTAATCAATTACCATCTTGACTTAACTTTAATTGTCAACAATTCCACAGGATAGGTACCAGTTGCCACGTTTTCCTGTTTCTGACATTCACCATATCATCACAGTATATTCGTGTCACATTTATTTGCCATTTTCACCATGTTTCGTATCCAAGCTTTCCAGACAGATCCAGAAAGTGAAATAGGGAACTTACGTCATGCTAAGAGGGTCGAATTGATAACTCTTGCACATGAGTATCACCTGGAAGTTCCCCATGGAGCCAACAAATATGCCATACATAATATAATACTGGATCACCTTTTGGATGAAGGGACTATAGATTCTGATACTCACGAACAATACACTATTTCAGATAAGCATGATTTGACAGCAATGAAGCTCAAACTAGAACTTGCTAAGATCGAGCGGGAGCAACAATAGGAAGCAGCTGCCATCAGAAAGGAAGAGCAAGGAAGAGAGCTCCAACTCAAGAACGAAGAAATCCGCCTCAAGGAGCGAGAGGCCGCCCTGAGGAAAGAGGAAAGTGACAGAGAGGCCCTACTCCTCCAAGGACAACAAGAACGTGAGTTGGCCTTATTCAAAGAGCGTGAAAAAGTACAACTTGAAACAAGACAACGACAACTAGAGATGCAACGCGAGCATGAAAAACAACAAGCGGCTCTTGCTCTAGACTGTCGTAACAGAGAACTCACGATGGACACTACACACCAAGCTCAACGCCTACAAGCTGCAGCTAGTCTTCCTCCCAGTTTCAATATCTCCCATGCAAGTAAGTTAATGCCACCGTTCATAGAAACGGAGGTTGATGTTTTTTTCACAACTTTTGAGACCCTTGCTAATCAACTTAGTTGGCCTGACGATCAATGGGCTACCCTTCTCAGAGTACATCTAACAGGTGGAGCAGCAGTCACACTCAGCACTTTGGCATCTGAAAACGACTACACAACCCTGAAGCAAGCTGTGTTGGACGCCTACCTTTTCTCCACCGAAAGCTACCGACGAAAATTCCGTGACTACGTAAAGGTAACCTTCTTAGAATTTGCTAACACCAAACGGAGATATTTTATGAAATGGCTGGAGGCAGCACATGTCTCTACTTTTCCAGAACTCGTCAACCTCATACTGGTTGAAGAATTCTTGAGGCGTGTACCTCCTCCTGTCCGCCTATACTTAGCAGATAAGGAAGAGACCGATTTGGTGAAATGCGCGAAGTCGGCTGACACTTACAGCCTCATCCACCGGCTGACACCAGACCCACCTACCAGTAAGAAGTCATGGTACAGATACGAGAAAGTGAGCCCAGATCAAGGTACCTCTCAACTGTACTGTAGGTATTGTCGACTCTATGGACATACCATAGAAAAATGTGGTAAGTCCCAATCTAAAGGTAACACAGAATCCACTAAGCCCAAACCTACTCCCCCTAAGTCCGGTAAGCCTGTAATGAATGTTGGTGTTCATGTTAATGATCTATCTCTCTTCAGCAAGCATCTGTATCCAGGAACTATCACTACCCACGGTTCAGATTCTGAGGGACGTTTTGGACTTAAGATCTTGAGAGACACAGCGGCTCTTCAATCCATAGTCTTGAAATCAGCTGTGCCCAACGTCGCCTACACAGGAGAGACTGTATTCATCACTGACCTCACTGCTACTACTCCTTATCCTCTCGCCAGAGTCCACCTAGATTGTCCCTTCGTGACCGGTGAAGTCCAAGTCGCCGTCAGGGAAAAGCCTTTTCCCATGCCTGGAGTGCAACTTCTCCTAGGCAACGACTTGGCAGAAGACCTGCAACCGACCAACCTGATCGTCAAGGACAAACCCCAGGTGTGTACCTCTGTGTTGGATAATCCGATTTTTAAGCATGTTCCAGCAAAGGTTCAAGAGAGTGATGAAGTGTCTCCTCCTGTTATGGTGAACACCCGTGCTCAAGCAGCACGACCGCAGCCACCTGACTGTACTACTACCGCTGTCCCTCAAGACCCTTCGAAACTACCCCCAAATCTCACCGCTTTGGAGTTCCGTAAGTTACAGAGAGAAGATCTTACCTTGACACCATTATTCTTTCAGGCTGAGACTCAATCCGACAGTATTCCTGGGTTCTTCTTGGAGAACGAATTACTCTATCGCAGATACAGACCCAGTAAACTGAAGGAGGAGGACGATTGGGCAAACGTTGAACAACTAGTGATTCCTACCAGCCTGCGGCCCACGATTCTACACCTGGCCCACGGAGCACTATCACACTACGGGTTTAACAAGACATACCATGGGATTCGTCAAGACTACTACTGGCCAGGTATGGTTAATGATGTAAAGCAACATGTTAAGCAATGCCACGTATGTCAGATGGCAGGTAAACCGAACGTTTCGATTCCCAGAGCACCACTGACACCCATCCAGGTGTCTGAGGAACCCTTCCATAGACTTATTATTGACTGTGTTGGTCCCAGTGTACACAGTAACACCAGTGTACACAGTAACACCAGTACACACAGTAACACCAATGCACACAGTAACACCAGTACACACAGTAACACCAGTACACACAGTAACACCATTACACACGGTAACACCAGTACACACAGTAACACCAGTACACACGGTAACACCAAACACCATGGAATACACGATAACACATGTGAACATAATAATTACACACATAGCGCATCTAATGGCAAACAACCTCATAATGGATAATCACATCGAAGAACCTTATCACTATATCACTGTAACTCTAATGGCGAACACCAAACTGACGTAATTGTGCTACAGGAGACGCTGGTAGGAAATGATTTCAACCCAAGATTCAGCGGTTATCGCAAGTTCTCTCTGCCCGTTGGGGAAAGAAAACGGGGTCTCATCTCTTTTTGTAAACAACATTTCCGCTCATATTATAGATGACCTCCAAATCGGGGATGAGTATGAATCGCTTGGGGTAACCCTTTACTTAAACACTAATGCCCTACATATGATCAGCCTATATGCACCACAGAGTAAACTTGACCTTGAAACACTGTCTGAATTTGTTAATGAGGAACCCACCCGGCTGGTCGGTGACCTTAATGCCAGACACCCACACTTTGGTGCCAACTGTCATCAGCCCAATGTCAGTGGATAGAAACTGTCACTCTATGTCAAGGGGAAGTGAAAACTTAAGAGTCCTGGGTGATGATCGGCCAACTCACCTCAGAGGAGGAAGATTAGATTATGCTCTCCCGCTGAATGCACAGGATATGGATGCCAGTACACACATTGCACACAGTTTATGTAGTGATCACTGGGCACTGATTACAACCGTCGACATGAGCAAGAGAAAGAAAGAATCAAATAAAGAAAAAGGTTATCACTCGGACCAGATGTAAGGCCACACTTCATAAACAGGATAAGTGACTGGTTCATGGTATACCAAATCCCAGAAGGCATTGATACAATTGTTGATGACCTTAATCACCAAATTGAGATCTGTCTCAGAGTTCCGTGTTGTACGACTGGACGAAGTAACCCTCAGAAGAAGAAAATAAAATGGCATGAGAACGATTACATAAAGATGCTTAACATAAATGTAAGAGACATGAGTAGAGAGTACCGGAGATATCCCACTGAAAGTAACCAGTTGTTTAAAACCGTGTGTCAAGTAGCCAGGGAAGAGAAGATTAAAGAGCGGGAAAGATAGTGGCTAGAGTTCATTAGCTCTATTGGAGGGGAAACATCTGCAAGACAAGTGTCTCCAAAAATTCAGATAGCTAAGGGGGGGGGGGCAGACCCCGGCCTGCGGTTCACAAAGACCCCCAGGGTAAGACTGAAGAACTATTATTATTATTAACATCTTTATTGACAAAATTAATTACAATTTTGCCTAATCTGAGGATTTCAATTAAGTCCTATTAAAGTGAGGATAATCCTGGCATTCACTGTCACGCTGGACAGAGGGTCATACACAAGACAATAGGTCTAAACTGGCACATATATATATCATGGTTACAATCACTGAAGAACTAATTCACAAGTGGAGTGATGCAGCATCCTCCTCCTCCCTCCCAGCAGAAATCAGCAGGGAACAGCTCCTTGCGACATAATGACAGAAGAATTAGAATAACAAGAGCACTGTCTAGTGATGACGAATATGGGGAACCGATCACAGCTCCGCAAGTAAGGGGGGGGGGCTATGAAAAAGGGTAAATGTACTGCACCTGGTGAAGATGGCATCACCTATGACATACTCAATGCACTGTGGGAAGTGTTTGAGAATCCACTACTTCACCTGTTTAACAAGTCATTCCTAAGTGGAGTGTTGCCCACTGTTATGATCCCAGGTAGCTGAGGAACGAGTTTACCCCCTGAGAGTTCTTCTGTCAGGCCTTGACCTGACTGGGAGGTCGAAGAGATATAAGCCTGGAAATGTATGTAGTGAGCACTCGATTAAATTTGATAAATAGTTTAAGAGTATGGGCAGTGAACAAGAATATAAATAAATTACTGGTCATGAGATGTGGAGAATTCGCTGGAGGTGTGAGGCTTGCTTCCAGAGGAGCTTGAGCTCACTTGAGCTGAAGAGATCGTGAGGGGGAGGGCGTACTCCGTTTGAGCCTCTGGTGAAGAACATAAGAACATAAGAACAAGGTAACTGCAAAAGGCCTATTGGTTATACGAGGCAGCTCCAATCTATAACCACCCAATCCCACTCATAAACATGTCCAACCCACGCATGAAACAATCGAGGGATCCCACCTCCACCACGTTATGCGGTAATGGTTCTACAAATCAACAACCCTGTTACCGAACCAGTATTTACCCAAGTCTTTCCTAAATCTAAACTTATCCAATTTATACCCATTGTTTCGTGTTCTGTCTTGTGTTGATGCTTTTAATACCCTATTAATATCCCCTTTGTTATGTCCATTCATCACCTTGCAAACCTCTATCATGTCACCTCCTAACTCTTCGCCTTTCCAGTGAATGCAAGTTAAGCTTTGTTAATCTTTCTTCATATGAAAGATTTCTAATTTGGGGAATTAACTTAGTCATCCTACGCTGGACATGTTCAAGTGAATTTATATCAATTCTATAGTATGGCGACCAAAACTGAACCGCATAATCTAAATGGGGCCTAACCAGAGCAAGATATAGCTGAAGAACCACACCAGGTGTCTTGTTACTAACGCTTCGATTAATAAATCCCAGTGTCCTATTTGCCTTATTACGAACATTTATGCACTGATCCTTTTGTTTTAAATTCTTACTAATCATAACTCCCAGATCCCTTTCGCAGTCTGATTTCGTAATTTCAACACCATCTAGCTCGTATCTTGTAACTCTATCATCATTACCTAGCCTCAGAACTTTACATTTATCAGCATTAACTGCACTGCCAATCTTTTGACCATTTCAAAACCCTATTTAGAACAACTTGAAGTGATAGTGAATCTTCTTCCGTGTTAATTTCCCTACCAATTTTTGTATCATCTGCAAATTTGCTGATGTTGCTACTCAAACCAGAGTCTAAATCATTTATATATATTATAAACAACAGAGGTCCCAGGACAGAGCCCTGAGGTACTCCACTAACAACATTATCCCACTCTGACTTAACCCCATTTATACTAACTCTCTGTTTCCTTTGGAATAGCCATGCCCTAATCCAACTTAATATAGCACCCCCAATACCATGAGCCTCTATTTTTTTAATCAGTCTTTCATGTGGCACTGTATCAAAAGCTTTGCTAAAGTCAAGGTACACAACATCACAATTCTTACCACTATCATCTGCCTCAACTATGCTGGAAAAAGAAGAAGAACCCCTGTTTGATATATACATTCAAGAGGAAGGAAGTGGGCAGACGTTTGATGAATAAGTCTGCAGACGTGGTTGCTCGAGTCGTGAACTGCAGAAGGTGTTGTTGAGCAGTTCTGTGGGTAGCCGCCCTGAGTGTCGCCGCCCCATCAGTGAGCGCTGCAAGTAAACTAAATTGTGCGGTAAGCCCAGTTTAACCAGTTTACAGTGATTGTCTGCAGTGGTTTTGTGCAGCGCGACCGAGCGAATGTTTATTGATAAGTTAGGATGTGTTTGATAAGGCAGAAAGCCTAAATAAGAAAATTTAAGATGAGGGAACCAGCTGAGGACAGGAGTGACACATCCTCTCCCGTCAAACTAAGGGAGGAACGAATGAGGGCTGGCCACCAGCTGCCTCGAGAGTGAGAAGCTGCCGGCAGGAGGAGGATGGACACGCCCAAACATGGGGGAGTCACCTCACAGTGTTCGGGAAGTTGGGTGAAAGTCAGGTGAAACATTNGACTTCAACCTCTCCCCCCTTCCAAGGGGATTGACTTCCAAGTTAATAAATCTTCGGCTATCCACAGAGTCAATCGAAAATGATGCTTCTACAGGAGAGGACATTCACAAAAATCTGTGCCCTGTACTTGCAACCGTTTCGACAGGCTCGAATGCAGGTCTATCCGGATTATGAACATGTTCTATCCGTCTAGGCCACGCTTTTACCCGACGCTTTTACCCGACGCTTTATCCCGACTCTTTTACCGGACGCATTTACCCGACGCTTTATCTCGAAGCTTTTACCCGACGCTTTTACCCGACGCTTTATCTTGACGCTACTACCCGTAGTATTTTTCGTAATTTTTCGTAAATATTCCGTTTTTCTTCGGATTTTCGGAAATTATGCTCCCTTATTCTGACGCTTTTACCCGACGCTTTTACCCGACGCTTTTACCCGGCCAGACAATCTGACCTGACACAACCTGACCTGACACAACCTGACCTGACACAACCTGACCTGACGCTACCTGACCTGACGCTACCTGACCTGACACAACCAGACCTGACACAACCTGACCTGACGCTACTTGACCTGACACAACCAGACCTGACACAACCTGACCTGACGCTACCTGACCTGACACAACCAGACCTGACACAACCTGACCTGACGCTACTTGACCTGACACAACCAGACCTGACACAACCTGACCTGACGCTACTTGACCTGACACAACCTGACCTGATGCTACTTGACCTGACACAACCTGACCTGACACAACCTGACCTGACGCTACTTGACCTGACACAACCTGACCTGATGCTACTTGACCTGACACAACCTGACCTGACACAACCTGACCTGATGCTACTTGACCTGACACAACCTGACCTGATGCTACTTGACCTGACACAACCTGACCTGACACAACCTGACCTGACGCTACTTGACCTGACACAACCTGACCTGATGCTACATGACCTGACACAACCTGACCTGACACAACCTGACCTGATGCTACTTGACCTGACACAACCAGAACTGACACAACCTGACCCGAAACAACCTGACCTGACACAACCTGACCTGACACAACCTGACCTGACGCTACTTGACCTGACACAACCTGTCCTGACGCTACTTGACCTGACACAACCTGACCTGATGCTACTTGACCTGACACAACCAGACCTGACACAACCTGACCTGATGCTACTTGACCTGACACAACCTGACCTGACACAACCTGACCTGATGCTACTTGACCTGACACAACCAGAACTGACACAACCTGACCCGAAACAACCTGACCTGACACAACCTCACCTGACACAACCTGACCTGACACAAACCTGACCTGACACAACCTGACCTGACACGACCTGACTTGACCTTACACAGCCTGACCTGGCCTGACACAACCTGACCTGACACAACCTGACCTGATGCTACTTGACCTGACACAACCTGACCCGAAACAACCTGACCTGACACAACCTGACCTGACACAACCTGACCTGACACAAACCTGACCTGACACAACCTGACCTGACACGACCTGACTTGACCTTACACAGCCTGACCTGGCCTGACACAACCTGACCTGACACAACCTGACGTGACACAGCCTAACCTGACACAACCTGACCTGACCTGACACAACCTGACCTAACCTGACACAACCTGATGTGACCTGACACAACCGCACCTGACACAACCTGACCCGACCTGACATGACACAACCTGACCTGACACAACCAGACCTGATCTGACCTGACACAACCTGACATGACCTGAACTGACACAAACTGACCTGACCTGACACAACCTGACATCATCTAATCATTTTTGGCCATTAATGTTAGGTAGATGTTGGGCGAACCGGTGAGAACACAAATAATCGACTCAAACAAGGTAATTAAGCCTTGGTCCTTATGATTCATTGTACAGTGTTTTTTTTCTGATATAGCTGTCATGTATTAGGATTCTGGCTTTACAGTTAGCGCTGTTTGATAGGAACAAGAAGAGGAAGCAAGACTTGATACATCAGTTACTAGGTGTTGGAAGCTAGCCTCAAACGAGGATAATTTGGTGTCTACATCCTAGTTATACCTGATGGACTAAGCCTGCTGTATAATGAGATAAGGAACCTCCTCAATGTATACCAATATATGTAGTTTAATACTATAGTTTGATTGGCTGCATATATGTAAATTTAATATAACCCCCCCCTAATGTGTAAGGATCGATTTGTGAGATTATTGTTCCCACATTTGCTGAGACAGCAAGGGATCTGGAAAGACGATCCCAGAAATGGATTGAGGCTGCCGGAGTTAGATCTTACGCTGACCTGAAGCAATTGATGGTCATGGAAAAGTGCTTAGAGTTTCCATGCATCCCGAAACAAAGTTCAGGATCCAAGAAGCGGGGGTAAAGGATGTGAAAGATGCTGCAGATAGGGTAGATATGATTACTGAAGCATACAAGAGCTTGAGGGAGAACAAAGTGAGAAGCAAGGCGAGACGCAGCAATAGCAGACCCGGTGGAGTCTGGGGAGGAAGAAGTTTTGGGGGGCAGGCAAGCAGACCAGCTAGTTTTAAGCCCCAGGAAGGAAAGCTGCCGAGCCTGCCTGCTGGAGGTAAGCAGGAAAATAAAAATGTTCAGAGGAGACAAGAGTCCAATGAAGCTCCACAGAGTATGAGTAGTCCGTTTGGCCCGAGGAACTCCAATACGAGTGGGCAGAGTAAGAGTCACTCGGGGGTGTATAGGAGAGATTTCTCCCAAATGAGGTGCTACAAGTGCAACAGATCGAGTCACATGATGCGCGATTGTCGGCAGGGCAAGAGAGTCGTGACCCTGACCACATGTGATCTCCGGAAGAAGTACGTTGATGTACAACAAGACAAACCACAGAAGGTAGATTTGATGAACTGATGAATTGAATTGATGATTAATTGTATAGGACGTTCATTAGTAAATGTTGGGTCAGCACAGAGAGTCAACCCGAGGTGGAGGTTAGTATCCTCAGGGATACTGGAGCCAATCAGAGTTTGATTCTGAGAGGCCTAATCGGAAACGATCGACTGTTAGCTGGTAGTAGGAGGATAAAGGGACATGGGTTGTTGTCTAAGAGTGACATACCCGTGTGTGGTGTCCAGTTGAAGTCAGATTATTTGTTGGCGGAGGTGATGTTGGGAGTGTGCCCCAACATACCTGTTCCAGGAGTCCAAGTGATACTGGGGAATGACTTGTGTGGGTCTAAGGTGTTGCCAGAGCTGATAGTAAAAGCTGTGCCGGAGGAGTACCAGAAGGACCGCGGTACGAATGGAACACCGGACAAGATAGATGTAGCCAGCATCCTCGAAGAAGAAACAGAGGACAATCAAGTCATTGTATACCCGGCCTGTGTAGTGACAGAGTCGGAAGTAGCCGCCGAGGTCGACACTAGAGGATATGGCAGTGTCGACTCCACTAAGGGAGGAGGTCAACGTGGACATGTCTGGGCTATTCAGTGAAGATCCAGCTCAGAAGAATGAGAATTCGAGAAGACAGGAAGTGAAGATGACCCTACCTGAAAGGTTCAGCGTGAACCGAGCGGACCTGATTAGGGCTCAGAAAGAGGAGTTTACAGATCTAATCAGGGAGGCAAAAGGGGGAAACTCATGTCCGGAGTCCCCCGTGTATTACTACTTAGACAATGACGTACTAATGAGGAAGTGGCGACCGGACAAAGCCGGTGCATATAAGGTATGGTTAGAGAAGCACCAAGTGTTAGTGCTGAAGGAGTTTAGGGCGGCGGTGCTAGAACTAGCCCACTCTGCAGATATGGCAGGGCACTTAGGGGTGAAGAAGACCTTAAATAAGATGCAGGAGCACTTCTACTGGTCGAGCGTGTGGAAGGATATAAAGAAGTACTGTAGGACATGTTTGGCATGCCAACGTGCAGGTAAGCCGGCTCCGGCTATGCCGAAGGCACCTTTAAAGCCCATACCGGCATTTGACGAGCCTTTTGAGAGAGTCTCGATAGTCTGCGTAGGTCCGTTGCCAAGGACCAGAAGAGGCCACGAGTATTTACTGACCATAATGTGCACAGCCACCCGTTTCCCCGAAGCGATCCCCCTGAGAAGAGTGACGTCGAGAGCCGTTCTGGATAGACTACAGAACTACATTGCGTGGGCAGGAATGCCCAAGGTTATCCAGACGGACCAGGGGAGTGTCTTCCAGTCGAAGTTGTTAAGGGAAACTGTGAAAGGATGGAGGGTAGAGCAAGTGTGCTCGTCACCGTATCACCCTCAGTCGCAGGGAGCATTGGAACGTTTCCACGGAACGCTAAAGAGCTTGTTGAGGATATACTGCGCTGAGGAAAGGAGTAGTTGGGACGAGGCATTACCATCCGTGTTGTTCGCCATCAGGGATGCAGTAGTAGAATCACTTGGATTCACCCCATTTCATCTGGTGTACAGGCACGGTGTGCCCGTACACCAGTTGAAATGAGATGCTCCTTCAGCTACTGAGCTGCTCCTTCAGCGTGCCCACTGGGCGTGCTGAAGGATAGGCCTAAGGTGGATGTGGGATGTGAGCAGCTCACCGTGGATAGGAATAAGGTGGATGTGGGACGATATGTGAAAACTTTTAGAGAGCGACTCTCTAGGGGCCAGAGATTTGGCCAAGGAAAATTTGAGAACGCCCCAGGCAGAGATGGTAAGATATCACGACAGGAAGGCGAAGGGCAGGGGATTTCAAGAAGGAGATCAGGTGTTAGTCCTCCTGCCGGTGAAAGGAAGTATATACGAGTCGAGATTTTGTGGACCATATACCATCCAGAAGGCGCTAGGGGATGTGAATTTTGTAATACACATGCCAGATCGTCCGAAGAAGTCACATGTTTGCCACGTAAACATGATAAAGATATACTATGACAGAGATAAGCCTCTAGGCGATGAAGAACAGATGGAAACCCCATCACTGACGACTGTGCTTTGTGTGGGAGACGGCAAAGGAATAGAAGAGGAGAACTGTAAGTTAGAGAGGGCCGATGGCGCGAAGATATCGAATACAGAAAGCCTGGCCAAAATAGGTGAGCGTCTAGGTCATTTGGAGGATGACCAACGCCAAGAACTAGTGGAGATCCTACTGAGGAATAAGTCGTTATTCACGGACTTGCCCAGAAGACACTGCGGAACGGTGCACGAAGTAAATGTAGGGAGAGCTGACCCCATCAAGCAGCACCCTTACAGAGTTAACCCGGAGAAAGCAGCGGCGATGAGAGCAGAAGTATCTGCTAGATAACGACTTGGCAGAGGTTAGTGACAGTGACTGGAGTTCGCCGTGCCTCTCGTGAAGAAGAGTGATGGCACATACCGGTTCTGCACCGATTACAGGAAAGTGAATGCAGTCACAGTCGCTGACTCGTTCCCGATACCACGCATAGATCGGATTGGGAGTGCACGGTATGTCTCGAAAATAGACCTGTTGAAGGGATACTACCAGATTCCCCTGTCCGAGGAGGCCAAGAAGATCTCAGTGTTCGTGACACCCGATGGCTTGTACCAATATAAAGTGGTGCCGTCGGAATGAAGAATAGTGGTAGTTGTTTCCAATGAGTAATGAATCAGGTATTACAAGGCGCGACCGGATGTGCAGTGTACATCGATGATATTGTAGTGTCAGCTGATTCCTGGAAGGATCACGTGGATCGACCTTTAGATTTGTTCGATCGATTGAGAAGGCCAACATGACGATCAACTTAGCAAAAAAGCGAGTTCGGGAGAGCCCGCCTGGAGTACCTTGGATATAGAGTAGGTCAAGGCGAGGCTGTTCCGGTAAGAACAAAGGTGGAGGCCATTGACAACTTCCCGGTGCCCAGGAGTAAGAAAGAATTGTTGAGATACCTCGGTATGGATATTACCGGAAGTTCTGCGAAAATTTCTCCACCATAGCCGCTCCTATGACGAGTTTGCTATCAAAGAGCAAGAAGTGGGAGTGGAATGGAACAGCACAAGAAGCGTTTGAAAAGACCCAAAAGACTGTTGACCGAGGCGCCTGTACTATTTGTAGATGCCAGTGATATAGGGGGCTGGAGCTGTACTGACGCAGCAGAAGGATGGAATTTACCGCCCCCGTGTCCTTCTTCTTGAAGAAGTTCGTTAAGCACCAGAGGTTGTACAGTACGGTCGAGAAAGAGACTTTGGCCCTGGTGATGGCATTGAAACATTTTGAAGTGTATGTGAGTAGGGGAGGACACCCAGTGACGGTATATACAGACCATAATCACCTAGTTTTCCTGAGAAAAATGAAGCATGTGAACCAGAGGTTAACCAGATGGTTTTTATTGCTCCAAGAGTATGACCTGGTGATAACGCACATAAGGGGGCGAGACAATGTAGTAGCTGATGCGTTAGTAGTAGAGCTGATTCGTCTCGAGCCTAGCCACTAGAATAATTCTAAAAAAACAAGGGGGAGGGAGTGTTATGATCCCAGGAAGCCGAAAAACGAGTCTCCCCTTTGAGAATTATTCCATCAGGCCTGACCTAACTAGAAGGTCTAGGATATATAGAGGTGAAGATACAGACGTAAAATAATTGGTTGGATTTGATAGACAATTTAAGATAATGGGCAGTGAATAAGAAAATAAGTAAATGACTTGACACGAGATGTGGAGAGTTTGGTGGAGGTGTGAGGCTCGCTTGAGAGGAGCTTAAGTCACTTGAGTACCAAACATCGTGAGAGGAAGCTGCGCTCTGTGTGAGCTCCTGCCAGAGAGGAACCCCTAGGTAATATACCTTCAAGAGAAAGGAAGTGTGCTGACGTTCCAGCTGTGGAATCGAGCTGGGAACGTGTGGTCTCAAGTCCTGGACGGCAAGGAGAGTTTGTTAAGCTGCTCAGAGACATTATCGTGGGCCGTGGGAGCGCCCTGGTCAGACTTCGTTAGAGGGAGAGCGCCCTGCAGGAGACATTTTTGTGTTAAGCATAATTTTAACCAGTTTACAGTGATTGTCGGTAATTTATCGTGTGCCCAGCGATCATAGCGAATGTTTATTGATATGTTATACATGTTTTGGTAAGGCAGGAAGCCTAAATAAGAGGACGGAGATGAGAGAGACAACTGGAGGGACGAGCAGCATATCCTCTCCCGTCGACCACCTGGAGCCAACTGACTGGCGGAGGAGGACCGCTCCCAGAGTGAGGAGCTGCCCGCCGGGCAAAGTGGAGCATGGACCAGCCCAAACGGGGGAGTCCACTCTCACAGTATGTAGAGAGCAAAGAGATGTTAGGTGCGAACATATTGTGTGGTTATTTTCGTTTATGTGTTTAAGGGGAAACGTTTTTATTGGCGTGTAAATGGGTTGCAGGTTTGTCTTTGGAAGAAGTTGCTGAGAACTTCGAAGCCAGTAGAGGAGGATTCAGTGGATGGAACTCCAAGGCTATTGAAGAAATACTGAGTTCTGTGGAAGAGCAGACCCTATAATGAGGAGTTGGACCTCAAGCTGTGAGAGGAGAAGCAGTGGAGAAGAGTTTACATGCTTTTGTGATACCAGTGGTGAAGCACCATTGTTGATCAAGGAAGACTACATGGTGTAGCAGCCAGGAGAGCTGTGGAGGACCCTGGTAGAAGTGGTGAAGCACCACTGTTGCTCAAGGTGCAGCAGCCTGGAGGAGCTGCGGAGGATCCTGGTAGATAAACCCGGAAGAACCTGAAGATATCAGGGTAGTGAGCTTCCAAATGTGGAAGGGAAGTTCTGGTTGATTACTTGTAGGGAGTTGGCGGAGTGTTTGGTTGTCATTAGCGTGCAAGACGCAGTGAAATGTGAGTGATTGTTTGTCATTTTTGTGCCAAGGAGTACTTATACTGAAGTATAGAGTTACGGTCGTAGGCTGGATTACCTCCAGAGACATACATATGTGTTCTAGGACTGATAGGGTGATCGATTGATCATTGTTGTATATCATTGAACATTTATACTAATATTTATGTTATTGCATTCATACGCTGGTTTTCCTTACACATGTTTATAGATATATATTCTCTTGCTGATAGTGCAACATTGTGTTATAAGACTTGACCTACATGAGGAGGTTGATAGTAATAGGTGGTGAATCAGGAGATAGGATACCACTTGATAAGCAGATGATTGAGTTCTGATGGTGTTGGAGTGCAACCTGACTGAAATAGTATAGAGTGTAGGATTCATTATTATTATTATTATTATATGTGTGTATGTATTGTGTATGTGCTTTGTCCAGTAAATATATTAAAATTTGCTGGTGTTTGCCCTTGTCCTAGTGAGACTTCTCAGGAAGTAGGTAATAGAGAGAGAGAGAGAGAGAGAGAGAGAACCAAGAACCACAACTGTGGACAGGGTAGAACGGAATAATAATAAGTTAAAGGGAATTGAGGAGATCATATCACATAAGGAGAGAGTGAGGAGTCACAGCAGCTCGAGTGGGTGTGTGCACGTGACAACGAGGCTAAGTATTGGAGCCGCATCCCCTAAGCGTGACGTTGAGCCCCTCTCCAAGAGCCAGAAGTGCCCAGGGTGATCTCTTGGTAAAGTATAAGCACTCTACCGTGTTTAGGGTTGGGTTGTCCATAAAGAAGGATCAACGACAGCACCAACCACAATACCCTCTCCCCTCTCTTACACTATCACCTTTGTTGATGTATACCTGTTCCCGTCCCATACCTATTCCCCCTGCCTCTATTGCCTTACACGATCCACGACGTCCTCCCTGACGGGACCTGTCCCAACCCACGGACCTCCCACACACTTTTGACTATGACTGAGTTCGATCCACGAGATTCTGCTCGGTGTTTGGGACGGTCGTAGTCATAATTTATCCAACTCGCTCCAGCCTCCCACACTGCCACTGCCCCACTAGTTGGCCCCTGTCCTGATCCCCAGGAGGATGTCACTCCGGTTTGTGTCAAAGAAATATTAGACCATATGGTACTAACTCATCCAGTCATCCACCAAATATTACGAAAGCAAATGAAACTTGAGAAAGCCCTCTGCCAGATTATGACGACTCAGGAACAAATCCTAAAATTCCTGCAACAGCAGAGTTCGTCAAGTGGAGGTCCTGCAAGCCAGAACCTGGTGCAAGATGATGCAACACATACTGCCGAGGTACGTCAGCAGACACAGCAAGGACACCAGCACATCAGCGCATGCAGTAACATCAGTACACACAGTAACACCAGTGCACACTGTAACACCGGTGCACACAGTAACACTAGTACACACAGTAACACCAGTACACACAGTAACACCAGTGTACACAGTAACACCAGTGTACACAGTAACACCAGTGCACACAGTAACACCAGTGCACACAGTAACACTAGTACACACAGTAACACCAGTGTGCACAGTAACACCAGTGTACAAAGTAACACCAGTACACACAGTAACACTAGTACACACAGTAACACCAGTGTACACAGTAACACCAGTGTACACAGTAACACCAGTACACACAGTAATACCAGTACACACAGTAACACCAGTGCACACAGTAACACCAGTGTACACAGTAACACCAGTACACACAGTAACACCAGTACACACAGTAACACCAGTGCACACAGTAACACCAGTGTACACAGTAACACCAGTACACACAGTAATACCAGTACACACAGTAACACCCATACACACAGTAACACCAGTACATACAGTAACACCAGTGCACACAGTAACACCAGTACACACAATAACACCAGTACACACAGTAACACCAGTACATACAGTAACACCAGTACACACAGTAACACCAGTGTACACGGTAACACCAGTGTACACAGTAACACCAGTGTACACAGTAACACCAGTACACACAGTAACACCAGTACACACAGTAACATCAGTGCACACAGTAACACCAGTACACACAGTAACACCAGTGTACACAGTAACACCAGTGTACACAGTAACACCAGTACACACAGTAACACCAATACACACAGTAACACCAGTACACACAGTAACACCAGTACACACAGTAACACCAGTACACACATTAACACCAATGCACACAGTAACACCAGTACACACAGTAACACCAGTAAATACAGTAACATCAGTGTACACAGTAACACCAGTGTACACAGTAACACCAGTACACACAGTAACACCAGTACACACAGTAACACCAGTGTACACAGTAACACCAGTACACACAGTAACACCAGTACACAGAGTAACACCAGTACACAGTAACACCAGTGCACACAGTAACACCAGTAAATACAGCAACACCAGTGTACACAGTAACACCAGCACACACAGTAACACCAATACACACAGTAACACCTATACACACAGTAACACCAGTACACACAGTAACACCAGTACACACAGTAACCCCAGTTCACACAGTAACACCAGTGTACACAGTAACACCAGTACACACAGTAACACCAGTACACACAGTAACACCAGTGCACACAGTAACACCAGCACACACAGTAACACCAGTACACACAGTAACACCATACACACAGTAACACCAGTACACACAGTAACACCAGTACACAGAGTAACACCAGTGTACTCAGTAACACCAGTGTACACAGTAACACCAGTGTACACAGTAACACCAGTGCACACAGTAACACCAGTGTACACAGTAACACCAGTACACACAGTAATACCAGTACACACAGTAACACCCATACACACAGTAACACCAGTACATACAGTAACACCAGTGCACACAGTAACACCAGTACACACAATAACACCAGTACACACAGTAACACCAGTACATACAGTAACACCAGTACACACAGTAACACCAGTGTACACGGTAACACCAGTGTACACAGTAACACCAGTGTACACAGTAACACCAGTACACACAGTAACACCAGTACACACAGTAACACCAGTGCACACAGTAACACCAGTACACACAGTAACACCAGTGTACACAGTAACACCAGTGTACACAGTAACACCAGTACACACAGTAACACCAATACACACAGTAACACCAGTACACACAGTAACACCAGTACACACAGTACACCAGTACACACATTAACACCAATGCACACAGTAACACCAGTACACACAGTAACACCAGTAAATACAGTAACATCAGTGTACACAGTAACACCAGTGCACACAGTAACACCAGTACACACAGTAACACCAGTACACACAGTAACACCAGTGTACACAGTAACACCAGTACACACAGTAACACCAGTACACAGAGTAACACCAGTACACAGTAACACCAGTGCACACAGTAACACCAGTAAATACAGCAACACCATGTACACAGTAACACCACAGCACACAGTAACACCATACACACAGTAACACCAGTACACACAGTAACACCAGTACACACAGTAACACCAGTACACACAGTAACCCCAGTTCACACAGTAACACCAGTGTACACAGTAACACCAGTACACACAGTAACACCAGTGTACACAGTAACACCAGTGTACACAGTAACACCAGTGTACACAGTAACACCAGTGTACACAGTAACACCAGTACACACAGTAACACCAGTACACACAGTAACACCAGTACACACAGTAACACCAGTACACAGAGTAACACCAGTGTACACAGTAACACCAGTGTACACAGTAACACCAGTACACACAGTAACACCGATACACACAGTAACACCAGTACACACAGTAACATCAGTGCACACAGTAACACCAGTGCACACAGTAACACCAGTGTACACTATGATGATAATCTCTTTCAAGAGATTTAGCCTGCTCTTTCCTGCTCTAGTCACGTTCCATACTCAACGTTCAAGATACGTTTTACAGTAGAAAAACGTATATCAAGACAGCCACACACACCTGCACCCCCCTCCCCCCTCACACACCTCACCACCAACTGCTCGCCGACTGCACTTCACTAGCAACTACCAGTGTGGGAAATGCCCGTATTCTCATTGGCTGTTCGGGATCTCGCCACTCAAGCTCTCCACCACTCACGAACGTCGTCAAGTCAACGTTGGCGTCCACGAGCTGTTCCTCGTCAGAATATATCTTGTGCTCTAGCCGATAACATCTAGTTGATTCACCTCGTGTGATCAAATAGCGGTTGTTAGCTTGCTCATATATTCCCAGCACCATTTTTATATATTGACCATTTTATATTTCATTTGTGTTTCATATTATCCTCCTGTTAACGTAATTCATTTTTATGTTAGTTCTTTTTCACTTGTTATCTATTCACGTTGCTCAGCCAAGGAATTGTCTTTATTTAAATTTGTTTTCTAGAGTAATTAAATTTCATTGTTTATCTTTTGTGTTTCGTGTCTCTTCCCTTACCTTACCACAGATTATCAGACAAGCAGTCATTCTTTTTTTTCTTTTTTTTTTTATTTTTTTTTGTTTTGTTATGTGGGCTGGCTTTGACACCTGCCATAGAGGACTGCCGAACACCATACTCCACTACTTTACCATCACAACACAGTAACGCAAGTACACACAGTAACACCAGTGCACACAGTAACACCAGTGCACACAGTAACACCAGTGCACACAGTAACACCAGTACACACAGTAACACCAGTACACACAGTAACACCAGTACACACGGTAACACCAAACACCATGGAATACACGATAACACATGTGAACATAATAATTACACACATAGCGCATCTGATGGCAAACAACCTCAAAATGGATAATCACATCGAAGAACCTTATCACTGTAACTCTAATGGCGAACACCAAACTGACGTAATTGTGCTACAGGAGACGCTGGTAGGAATGATTTCAACCCAAGATTCAGCAGTTATCGCAAGTTCTCTCTGCCCGTTGGGGAAAGAAAACGGGGTCTCATCTCTTTTTGTAAACAACATTTCCGCTCATATTATATATGACCTCCAAATCGGGGATGAGTATGAATCGCTTGGGGTAACCCTTTACTTAAACACTAATGCCCTACATATGATCAACCTATATGCACCACAGAGTAAACTTGACCTTGAACACTGTCTGAATTTGTGAGGAACCCACCCGGCTGGTCGGTGACCTTAATGCCAGACACCCACACTTTGGTGCCAACTGTCATCAGCCCAATGTCAGTGGATAGAAACTGTCACTCTATGTCAAGGGGAAGTGAAAACTTAAGAGTCCTGGGTGATGATCGGCCAACTCACCTCAGAGGAGGAAGATTAGATTATGCTCTCCCACTGAATGCACAGGATATGGATGCCAGTACACACATTGCACACAGTTTATGTAGTGATCACTGGGCACTGATTACACCGTCGACATGAGCAAGAGAAAGAAAGAATCAAATAAAGAAAAAGGTTATCACTCGGACCAATGTAAGGCCACACTTCATAAACAGGATAAGTGAACTGGTTCATGGTATACCAAATCCCAGAAGACATTGATACAATTGTTGATGACCTTAATCACCAAATTGAGATCTGTCNAGTATGAAGCAGAAAACCTTCTTATCTTGAGGTTATCTTGAGATGATTCGGGGCTTTAGTGTCCTCGCGGCCCGGTCCTCGACCAGGCCTCCACCCCCAGGAAGAAGCCCGTGACAGGTGACTAACACCCATGTACCTATTTACTACATAGGTAACAGGGGCATAGGGTGAAAGAAACTCTGCCTATTGTTCTTGCCGGCACCCGGAATCGAACCCAGGACCACAGGATCACAAGTTCAGTGTGCTGTCCGCTCGGCCGACCGGCTCCCTAAGAAGTAAAAACCTACCTCCTATGAAGTAAAAACCAAAGTATGCTCATAAGAATTTAGAAGAAGATCAAAGCTGTGAAGTTCTCATGTTCTTACAAGTGGATGAATGGACATAACAAAGGGTATATTAATAGGGTATATAAAGTATACACACAACAACATAAGAACATAAGAACAAGGTAACTGCAGAAGGCCTATTGGCCCATACGAGGCAGCTTCTATCTATAACCCCCAATCCCACTCATAAACATGTCCAACCCACGCTTGAAACAATCGAGAGACGCCACCTCCACCACGTTACACGGTAATTGATTCCACAAATCAACAACCCTGTTACCGAACAGTATTTACCCAAGTCTTTCCTAAATCTAAACTTATCCAATTTATTCCCATTGTTTCGTATTCTGTCTTGTGTTGATACTTTTAATACTTATTAAAATCCCCTTTGTTATGTCCATTCATCCACTTGTAAACCTCTATCATGTCACCCCTAATAAGTTCAAGTATAGTAGTAGGCATCCTTCAGTCTCGGGAGACTATGGAGTTGCGCTCTGGTTGTCAATCCTGGTGCAGCGTCTGGTGTGACTGATGAGGCCAATCCGAGAGTGGCAGTCCATCCCACACCGAGCACAAACGAAGTCCGATTCTGGTCTGTCTTCCTGGCTACTGGCTTTCCTTCTCTGTCTCTTTGCCTCCGATTCCTTGGCAAGTGACACCTCGAACTTGGAGAGACCTCTTTGAACAGACTGCCTCCAGGCTGAACGGTCTGCAGCCAGTGTCTCCCATATAGCAAGATCGACGTCCATGGCTTTCAGGTCCCTCTTGCATACGTCTTTGTACCGTTGCTGGGGCTTGCCTGTTGGACGCTTTCCCTGCATCAACTCTCCGTACAGGAGATCCTTGGGGATCCTGCCGTCGCCCATTCGCACAACGTGCCCGAGCCAGCGCATTCGTCTCTGTTTCAGCATTGTGTACATGCTGGTGATTCTTGCTCTCCCCAAGACGTTGTTGTTTGTCACCTTGTCCTGCCAGGTGATGTCCAAGATGTGTCGAAGGCAGCGCATGTGGAAGGCATTCAGCTGTCTTTCCTGACGGGCGCGGAGTGTCCAAGACTCACTGCCATAAAGGAGAGTGCTCAGGACACAGGCTCTGTAAACCTGAATCTTAGTATACTCAGTCAGCCTATTGTTGGCCCACACTCTCTTTGTCAGTCTGGACATGGTAGTAGATGCCTTACCGATGCGTTTGTTTAGCTCCGTATCAAGAGAGAGGGAGTCAGAGATTGTGGAGCCCAGGTACACGAAGTCGTGAACGACTTCCAGTTTGGAATCGGAGATGCCGATGTCAGGTGGGGAGTCCACTCCTTGTCCCATGACTTGTGTTTTCTTCAGGCTGATGGTGAGTCCGAAAGCCTGAGAGGCCTCGCTGAAGCGGGTCATGAGCCGTTGGAGGTCTTCGGCTGAGTGGGCAGTGACTGCTGCGTCGTCGGCAAAAAGGAAGTCGCGCAGACACCTCAGCCGAACCTTCGTCTTGGCTCTCAGCCTGGCGAGGTTAAAGAGTTTTCCATCCGACCTGGTCCGGAGGTAAATGCCTTCCGTGACAGATCCGAAGGCGTGCCGCAGCATAACTGCGAAGAAAATCCCGAATAGGGTTGGAGCCAGTACGCAGCCCTGCTTTACTCCACTTCGGATGTCAAAGGCGTCTGATGTTAGTCCATCAAAGACCACGGTGCCCCTCATGTTCTCATGGAAAGATCTGATGATGCTGAGGAGCCTGGGTGGGCATCCGATCTTGGGGAGGATCTTGAACAGGCCATCCCTGCTGACGAGGTCGAAGGCCTTCGTCAGATCTATGAAGGCTATGAAGAGTGGCTGCTTCTGTTCCCTGCATTTCTCCTGCAGTTGTCTGAGGGAAAAGACCATGTCGATTGTGGACCTGTCAGCTCTGAATCCGCATTGTGATTCTGGATAGACTCTCTCTGCAAGTACTTGGAGCCTCTTCAATGCGACTCGAGCAAACAGCTTTCCGACAGTACTGAGGAGGGAGATTCCACGGTAGTTGTTGCAGTCGCCCCTGTCACCTTTATTCTTATACAGCGTGACGATGTTGGCATCCCTCATGTCCTGTGGCACCTCTCCTTCCCAGCAGAGGCAGAGAATTTCATGCAGCTCCATGAGCAGGCTACCTCTGCAGCACTTCAAGGTCTCAGCAGGAATGCCATCTTTGCCAGGAGCTTTACCAGGAGCAAGGGAGTCTAGGGCATCACTGAGTTCTTCGAGGGTCGGTTCGCTGTCGAGCTCCATTAGCACAGGCAGACACTCAATGGCGCTCAGGGCGTCTTCGGTGACCACATTGTCCCTGGCGTATAGCTCAGAGTAGTGCTCGACCCAGCGCTTCAGCTGCAGTGTCTGGTCCTGAATCACCTCGCCAGTGGCAGATTTCAGAGGAGCGGTCTTCCTCTGGATTGGGCCGAGGGCCTGCTTGATGCCGTCATACATTCCCCTTACATTGCCTGTATCCGCTGCAGTCTGTATCTGGGAGCAGAGCTGGAGCCAATAGTTGTTGGCACATCGCCTGGCGCTCTGCTGTACTTTGCAGCGGATGGCCCGAAGGATCTGTAAGTTGCGCTGACTTGGGCAGGCTTTGTAGGCTGCCAAGGCGTTTCTCTTCTCTTCAATGACAGGTGTCATCTCTTCCGAGTGAGCCTCGAACCAGTCAGCCGACCTGCTGGTCTTCTTGCCAAAGGTGGAAATGGCAGCGTTGAACACAGCGTCTCTGAAGTGCTCCCATCTTTTACAGGCAGTGACCCCGGCTGGGCCAGGGAGAGCTTCCTCGAGCACGCGTGCAAAATCTTTCACCTTGTCCTGGTTTCGGGTCTTAGTGGTGTCGATGCGAGGTCTGCCCACCTTTTTCGAGTGATGAATCTTCTTTGGTTGCATCTTGACCCTGCTACAGACCAGGGAGTGGTCGGTGTCACAGACAGCACTCTGGTAGCTACGCGTAATCTTGACGCTGGGTAGACTTGCACGCCTGGTAAGAATCAGGTCAAGCTGGTGCCAGTGCTTGGATCTGGGGTGTCTCCAAGATACTCGGTGTTGAGGCTTTGTGCCGAAGAACGTGTTGGTGACACAGAGACCATGAAGGCAGCAGAGTTCTAGCAGACGTTGCCCGTTCTCATTCATCCTCCCTATGCCGAATTGACCCAGACAAGTGGGCCAAATGTTGTGCTCGGCACCCACTCTGGCGTTGAAGTCGCCGAGGATGAACAGTGGCTCCTTTACAGGGATTCTCGCTATGACTCTGTTGAGGTCATCGTAGAATTTTTCCTTTGCCTCTGCTGGAGAAGTCAGGGTTGGTGCATATGCACTAATTACATTGACTGGTCCTGTTTGGGAGTGCAGTTGCAGAGACAGAATTCGTTCGGTTTCCCCCATCGGTGGCATAATGTATCCCAACAGTGCATTCCTGACTGCAAATCCCACACCATGTTCTCTGGTCTCATCAGGTGGTTTTCCTTGCCAGAAGAAAGAGAAGGTCCTCTCTCTCACAGATCCTGATCCAGGGAGCCTGGTCTCTTGGAGAGCAACAATATCCATCTGCAGTTTGCTCAGCTCCCTATCGATGATTGCTGTTTTTCGGGCGTCATTGATTTCTTGCAGGTCGTCAGAGAAACCTGGTGTCAGTGTCCTGACGTTCCATGTGCCCAGCTTTAGGGCAGTTGATATTTTCTTTTTGGGTATGGTATTGCTTGGTGCAAATTTGTCGGGCCGCTTGTCGGTTTTCACCCTAAACCCCACGCACCCAGTGAGGTTAACGGACCGTGGCGAGGCAACACCTTATTGGCTGGGGTTTGCCCAGCTTGAGGCGGGCGGTAGCTGCCCAGTGGGGCGCGATGACCCCTCCCACCGTCAGAAGCAACCCCTGGCGTCACACTCTTCGCCAATCGAGCAGAAGACTTAAAACCGGTAGACTGTCGCTTCCCGTGTTGGTTCGACGCTGTGAGGCGAAGCTGGAGTGTCCTCTCCAGGGCGCAAAGCCTGGGTAGGTAGATATGGAGGAGAAGCTGTTACCCATGCAGCAGATCCCCCCTCTCCACGTTGATGACATTATCCAATAGAATGGCAAATGCCAATACACATGGTTCCAGCAACGTCGCAGGAGCTGCCAGAACGAGGTCGACGTCAACAACGAACTGCCTTAGGGGCTCCAACTCCGGATTTTTCCTCGAGGTTGACTCCTGAAGCCTTTCCCATAAAAGGGTATGGCCGCAAGGCAGCAGAGGTTTAAAATCAGGGTTTTCCTTCCCCTAGATGGGCTGCCTTCCCAGGCTATCGAGTTCCATCTACCCGGAGCAGCTGGTTTTAAGGCGCCAGAGGCACGCCCTCGCCCCTTCTCCTGTCGGTAAAAGCAGTTCCGCCGGGCTTAAAGACTAAGCCACCCGTGCAGGCCAGGAGTTGGACTTGGTTGTCAGAGGCTATTTGAGACGCATGCCATATAGGAGCATTTTATAGGTCATGGGAGTTCGTCCCCCATTACCACCCCCTGGCTATGACAACCCCTTGGAACCTTCTTGAAGTTCAAGTATGCTTATTGAGATAAGTAAGAAATACATCTCAAAGGGATAGAGTAGCTTAGACACAATATGTCTGTTATTTTTTTAATCAACGCTGTTTGTCGACCTATTGTATTTGTGCTGCTTTTTCAGTCATGTTCCCCCCTTTTTTTATCTTTATTTGTATTTGTTCTCAACACATTTTATTCTTTATACTCAATTAGTATTAAGTTTTAGATATTAATGTTTTTCCTGCCCGAAACGCATTGCGTAATAGTGGCTTTAGGCATTGTATGTACTAGCTCTATCTATAAATCGATCAATTTATGTAAAATTCACTTGTATGTATGTACCTTACCTGAATAAACATATTTATTTATTGATATAACAGAACAGAACACAAAACAACGGGAAAAAATTAGATAAGTTTAGATTTTAAAAAGTCTTGGATAAATACTGGTTCGGTAACAGGGTTGTTGATTTGTTTAATTACCGCATAACGTGGTGGAGGTGGGGTCCGTTGATTGTTTAAAATGTGGGTTGGACATGTATATGAGTGGGATTGGGTGGTTATAAATAGGAGCTGCCTCGTATCGGCCAATAGGCCTTCTGCAGGTACCTTTGTTCTTATGTTCTTATCAAACTCATGAGTAGTCATAAGCAAAGAAAGCTCATAAAAAGTTGAAAGCAGAGCAAGCTCATGAGAAATTAGAAGCAGAGCAAGCTCATAAGGAATTTGAAGCAGAGTAAGCACGTTAAAAGTTAGAAGCAGAGTTAGCTCACATGATGTTAGAAGCTCATAAGAAGTTAGAAGCAGAGTAAGATCATGTGAAAAGTTAGAGGCAGAGTAAGCTCATAAGAAATTAGAAGCAGAGCAAGCTCACAAGAAGTTAGAAGCAAAGTAAATTCATATGAACTTAGAAGTAGAGTATATTCAAAGAAGTTAGAAGCAGTGCAAGCTCATAAGAAGTTAGAAACAGAGTTTTTCTGTCTGCACAGAAAAAATAGAAAAAATAGATATTATCGCGCTTACCGAAACGTGGATGAATGTAGAAAATTTATTTCTAATACTATTAGAGAACTATTAGCTGAATATCAAATAATTGGATTTAAACTATTTCACACAGATAGATATATTAGACAAGGAGGGGGAGTAGCCATATATGTTAGGGACAATTTGAAATGTAGTCTCAAAGAGGGAATCAAATCTGAGCCATACACAGAAACTATTTGGATAGAATTAAACGAAAAAGCAAATAATATTATAATAGGAGTTATATATAGGCCACCAAATTTAGACAGAATGGAAGCAAAGCATCTATGGGATGAAATATCTAAAGCATCTAGATCTAACAGTATGTATGTCATTGGTGACTTTAATTTTAGTGGAATAAACTGGTTGAACAAAACAGGGAATAATGAAGCGGAAGATTTTCTAAAATTAATTGACGATTGCTTTCTTACGCAACACATTAAGGAACCAACGCGGGAAAATAATATTTTAGATTTAGTGTTAACTAACAGGGAAACACAAATTATGGACACCGAAATAGGGAGTGAGGTAGGGAACAGTGATCATAAAGAAATCAGATTTAGCATAGAATGGAATAGACCTGTAGAAGAAAATTCTATTAAAGTAACTGATTTTCGAAAAGCTAATTTAAATAACCTAAGAAATTTATTGAGTCAAATAGACTGGAAAGTCTTGGGTATGGGGTGTGGGCCGGTCTTGGAGCTAGACGTGAACCCAGCGATAGTTGACGTACAAGGGGTTATCGATGTGGACTCAAAATATAACTTATTTAAAAATATTCTAAGCGAAGCCCAGGAATGTAGTATACCATATAAATTGAATAGATCGAATACTAATGATACAAAGTGGATAACAAAGGATCTGAAGAACCTTATAGGTAAAAAGAGAGCGTGGTACAAAAGGATTAAGAACGGGGAAATCAGTTTAGAACAGGAATTCGTACAACTGGTTAGAAATACTAAAAAAGAGATAAGGAAAGCAAAAAGAAACTATGAAGTTCGTATAGCAGAGCAAGCAAAGACAAATCCTAAAGGGTTTTTCCAGTTATACGGACAAAGATTAGGGAAAGGATAGGTCCATTAAAAACTGAGACAGGTCAAATAACAGATATGATGAAGAGATGAGTAGTATTTTTAATAAATATTTTATATCTGTATTTACTAAAGAGGAACTTAACAATATGCCTTCAGCCGAACAAGTATATGTGGGTGGGGACGAGGACAGGTTGACTAGTTTAGCAGTTCCCAGGGAGGATGTAATTAAACAAATAGTAAAACTCAAAACAAACATATCTCCAGGGCCGGATGAAGTGTTTGCCAGGGTGCTTAAAGAATGCAAAGAGGAGCTTTCCGAGCCACTGTCTACCATATTTAATAAATCAATAGAGTTAGGCAGAGTGCCAGAGTCATGGAAGGTAGCTAATGTGGTACCAATTTTTAAGAAAGGAGATAGATCACTTGCGTCAAACTATCGGCCAATTAGTCTAACGTCTATTGTGGGAAAGTTACTTGAATCGATAATTGCAAATGCAAATCGTCTTCATCTTGAAAAACATAATTAATAAATGAGTCGCAACATGGTTTTACAAATGGCCGTTCATGTTTAACAAATTTGCTATCTTTTAATTCCAGCATAGTTGAGGCAGTTGATAGTGGTAAAGAATGTGATGTTGTGTACCTTGACTTTAGCAAAGCTTTTGATACAGTGCCACATGAAAGACTGATTAAAAAAATAGAGGCTCATGGTATTGGGGGTGCTATATTAAGTTGGATTAGGGCATGGCTATTCCAAAGGAAACAGAGAGTTAGTATAAATGGGTTAAGTCAGAGTGGATAATGTTGTTAGTGGAGTGCCTCACGGCTCTGTCCTGGGATCTCTGTTGTTTATAATATATGTAAATGAATTAGATTCTGGTTTGAGTAGCAATATTTGCAAATTTGCAGATGATACAAAAATCGGTGGGGAAATTAACACGAAAGAAGACTTGCTATCACTTCAAGTTGATCTAAATAGGGATTTAAAATGGTCAAAAGACTGGCAGATGCAGTTTAATGCTAATAAATGTAAAGTTTTGAGCCTCATTTTGAGGCTAGGTAATGATGATAGAGTTACAAGATACAAGCTAGATGGTGTTGAGATTGCGAAGTCGGATTGCGAAAGGGATCTGGGTGTTATGATTAGTAAGAAATAAAACAAAAGGATCAATACATGAATGTTCGTAATAAGGCAAATAGGACACTGGGATTTATTAATCGAAGCGTTAGTAACAAGACACCTAGTGTGGTTCTTCAGCTATATCTTGCTCTGGTTAGGCCCCATTTAGATTATGCAGTTCAGTTTTGGTCGCCGTACTAAAGAATGAATATAAATTCACTTGAACGTGTCCAGCGTAGGATGACAAAGTTAATTCCCCAAATTTGAAATCTTTCATATGAAGAAAGATTAATAAAGCTTAAATTGCATTCACTGGAGAGGCGAAGAGTTAGGGGTGACATGGTAGAAGTTTACAAGTGGATGAATGAACATAACAAAGGGGATATTAATCGGGTATTAAAAGTATCAACACAAGACAGAACACGAAACAATGGGTATAAATTGGATAAGTTTAGATTTAGGAAAGACTTGGGTAAATACTGGTTTGGTAACAGGGTTGTTGATTTGTGGAACCAATTACCATGTAACGTGGTGGAGGTGGGATCCCTCGATTGTTTCATGCAAGGGTTGGACATGTATATGAGTGGGATTGGGTGGTTGTAAGTAGGAGCTGCCTCGTATGGGCCAATAGGCCTTCTGCAGTTGCCTTTCTTCTTATGTTCTTATGTTCTTATAAGAAGTTTGAAGCAGAGTATGCTCAAAAGAATTGAAAGGCAGAGTAAGCTCATTAGAAGTTAGAAGTATAGTATGCTCATAAGAATTTTTGAAGCAGATCAAGTTCATAAGATGGTAAAAGCAGAGTAAGCTCATAAGAAATTAGAAGCAGAGCAAGCTTATAAGAAATTAGATCAGAGCAAACTCACAAGGAGTTAGAAGCATAGTAAGCTTGTAAAATGTTGAAGCAGAGAAAGCTCAAATGAAGTTAGAAGCAGAGTAAGCGCATAAGAAATTAGAAGCTGAGTAAGCTCATGAGAAGTTAATGGCAGAGTAAACTCATAAGAAAATAGAAGCAAAGCAAGCTCGTAAGATGTTAGAAGCAGAGCAAGCTCATAAGAAGTTAGAAGCAGAGCAAGCTCATATGAAGTTAGAAGCAGTGCAAGCTCATAAGAAGTTAGAAGCAGAGCAAGATCAAAAGACATTAGAAGCATAGCAAGCTCATAAGGAGTTAGAAGCTGAGTAAGCTTGTAAAAAGTTAGAATCAGGGTAAGCTCATAAAAAGTTAAAAGCAGAGTAAGCTCATATGAAGTTTGAATCAAAGTAAGCTCATAAGAAGTTAGAAGCAGAGTAAGCTCATAAGAAGTTAGATGCAGAACAAGCTCATAAGGAGTTAGAAGCAAAGTAAGCTCATATGAAGTTATACGCAGAATAAGCTCATATGGAATTGTAAACAGAGTAAACTGATATGAAGTTAAAAGCTGAGTAAGGTCATATGAAGGTAGAGGCCGAGCAAACTCATAAGTAGTTTGAAGTAGAGGAAGCTGATCAAAATTTAAAAGCAAAGCAAGCTGATAAAAAGTTAAAACCTGAACAGGCTCGTAAGAAGTTAGTAGCAGAGCAAGTTCATAAGAAGTTAGAAGCAGAGTAAGCTCATAAGAAGTATGAAACAGAGTAACTTCCTAAGAAGTTAGAAACAGAGTATGCTCTTAAGAAGTTAGAAACAGAGTATGCTAATAAGAATTTAGAAGCAGATCAACCTCATAAGAAGTCAAAAGCAGAGAATGCTCATAAGAAGTTAAAAGCAGAGCAAGCTCATAAGAAATTAGAAGTAGAGCAAGCTCATAAGGACTAAGAAGCAGAGTAAGTTCGTAAAAACTTAGAATCAGAGTATGCTCATATGAAGTTAGAAGCAAAGTATGCTCATAAGAAGTTAGAAGCAGAGTAAGCTCATAAGAAGTTGGAAGCAGAGTCAGCTCATCAGAAGTTAGAAACAGAGTAAACTCATTGTAAAAGTAGAAGCAGAGTGAAATCATAAGAAGTTAAAAGCAGAGCAAGCTAATTAGAGGTTAGAAGCAGGGTAAGTTAGTAAGAAGTTAAAAGCAGAGTAAGCTAAAAAAAAGTTAGAAACAGAGCATACTCATAAGAATTTACAAGATGAGGAAGCTCATAATAAATTAAATGCCGATGAAGGTCATATGAAGTCAGCAGCAGACGAAACGCATTTGAAGTTAGAAGCATGCAAGATCTCATACGAAGCTCATACAAAGTTAAAAGCAGAGTAAGCTCATAAGAAGTTAGAACAAGAGAAAGCTCAATGAATTTAGAATCAGAGTAAACTCATAAGAATTTAGATGCTGAGCAATCTCAATAGAAGTTAAAAGCAAAGTAAGCTCATAAGAAGTTAGAGGTAGAGTAAGCTCATAAGAAGTTAGAGGTAGAGTAAGCTCATAAGAAGTTAGAAGCAGAGTAAGCACATCAGAATTTAGAAGTAGAGTAAGCTCGTAAATGGTTAGAAGCAGACTAAGCTCGTAAATGGTTAGAAGCAGAGTAAGCTCATCTGATGTTTGAAGCAGAGCAAGCTGATACCAAGTTAGAAGTGGAGAAATCTAAAAAAAAATTGAAGGAGAGCAAATTCATAAGTCGTTAGTAGCAGACCAAGCTCTTAAGAAGTTAGAAGTGGAGTAATCTCAAAAAGTTTAAAGCAGAGCAAACTCATAAGAAGTTAGAAGCAGAATAAGCTCACAAGAAGTTAAATGCAGACCAAGCTCAAATGAAGTTAGAAGCATTGCAAGATCATAAGAAGTTAGAAGGAACACAAGTCCATAAGAAGTTAGAAGCAGAGTAAGCTCATATGAAGTTAGAGGGAGAACAAACTAAATAAAATTTAGAAGCAGTGCAAGCTCACCAGAGGTTAGCAGCAGAGCAGGCTTATAACAAATTAGGGGCAGTGTCAGCTCCAATGAAGTTGGAAGAATAGCAAGCTCAAAGGAAGTAACAAGCTGAGCAAGCTCATAAAAGTTAGAAACAGAATAAGGGCATAAGAAGTTAGAAGCAGAGCAAGCTCATAAGAATCAAAAAGCAGCGCAAGCTTAAGAAGAGAAAAGCAGAGTAAACTCATAAGAGGTTAGAAGCAGAGCAAGCTCATGAAGAGTTAGAAGCATGATAAGCTTATTTGAAGTTATAAGCAGAGTAACCTCATATGAAATTGCTAATAAGAAGTTAGAAGCAGAGCAAACTCGTAAGATGTTAGTAGCAGAGCAAGCTCATAAGAAGTTAGAAGCAGAGTAAGCTCATAAGAAGAATGAAGAAGAGTAAACTCAAAAGAAGTTAGATGCAGTGTAGGCTTATAAACAGAGGCAGACCAAGCTCATAAGAAGTTACAAGCAGAGTAACCTCCTAAGAAGTTAGAAGCAGTGCAAGCTTATATGAAATTAGAAGCAGCGCAAGCTCATAAGGAGTTAAAAGCAGAGTAAGCTCATATGAAAATATAAACAGAGAAAGCTGGAATGATGCTAGAAGCAGAGCAAGCTAGTAAAAAATTAGAAGCAGAGTAAGCTCATAAGAAGTTAAATGCCGACGAAGGTCATAAGAAGTTAGAAGCAGACTAAGCTCATATGAAGTTAGAAGCAGTGCAAGATCATTAGAAGTTAGAAGCAGAGTATGCAGATAAAAAGTTAGCCACCTGCTACACCACTCTGCTGTGAACTCCTGCCTCGAAAATCGTGCTTCCTCCATCGCCATCGACGCAATATCGTCGTCTCAGAGTTTTTCTTCGCGCTCCCAACATAAATCTAGTGTGGGGTCTCCCGAGCTTCGCGCCACTGCCCCCAGCAGCGCTGCCGTCGCACCAGATTATAAACAAGCCCTCGCATGTGCCTCTTCACACGCGCCCTGTCGCCGTTTTTCGTGTTGGCCACTGTTATATTGCAAATCCTGCAGCCCTGAGTTAAATAATTAAGAGCTAAGATATCCTGTGCTATGTTTTAAAGAGGTTTAACGTAAATATATCCATAATATCTTACGAATTAACCATTCAGTGACTTCCTAAATATTGGAGCTGGTTCAGCACTCCTCTCCCAAAGTTTCACCGAGTGATTTCAACATTCATGCTTCTCACAGTAATTTCATTGTGCATTAATTGTGTTGATAGTGTTTTTAGCAAATTCAAAGTAAAGAGAAGTAAGAAATTCTTGTTTTAGTAGCAGTTAAGGATTTGTACAATATAATTCTTTTCAATTCCTCCAGGCCTAAAATTTAAATTTATTCCTTCAATATTTCATATTATAATTTTTACCATAGCAGTTATATACATTCCTGTGTCCAGTTCATGTGCTACATCCATATTTCTTGCATTGCCCCTTGTTGTGTTGAATCATTTTAATGAAATTTTGCAATTGCACTTTCCAGTTTTTATTTTAAATTGCTGTGCTTAGCCTGGTTTAATTAATTTACATGCTTCTAATTCCAGCCATTTTAATGAAAGATTGCTAATTTAATTCACAATTTTGCTTGTTCTTAATTATTTGTTGCCTAGCCCAATTTAATAGTTTTATTTCTGCTATTTTCTTGCTTTAGCCAAGTTGATATTTTTTTTTAGTGTTTATTTTTGTGTATACTATTTCTGATGCCTGGTGCACTTAAATTATAATCTGCGTTCAAACATTCCTTCCACGGCTGTGACAATGCCTACCATTGTTGAAACCCCTTCAGACTCAACGGGAACAGTTGCTCATCCCAATGGCCAGAGATCAGCTCAGGAAATGGCTATTTTTTTTGTTGGTGAATCCCGCTTATTAGAATCATGGTTTAGTAAGGTTGAAGCGAAAACAGTTGCACGTTTTTCTAAGCCTACTGATGCCGAATACTTGGCAATTGCATGGTCAGCTGTGGACACAACCAAAGGTGATGCATGTTTTGTTGTTGATGAGAAAGCCATTGTTAGCCTCCAGTCTTGGTCTGAATTTAAGGATTTCTTTCGCCGGCGTTTTGTTAACAAAGGAGACCTAGACCCGTATAGGTTAGTCAAGAAAATTACCAATGCCACCATGCAGCCTGGTGAATCGTTTAATGCGTTTACTAGCCGTCTTGATCAGTATCTGTATGCCTTAGTGTCTGCTATGAATAGTTCGTCTTGGTTAGATAAAGACAATAATCTGTCCCCTGAGGCTATGGCCAAGATGATAGCATTTGAAACTTTAATGCATTTTGCCCCCGAGCATACTAAACCAATCGTTGAGCAACAAAATTTCGGAGTTAAACATGAAATTGGTGAAGTGTTTGAAGCTATTAACAATGCTGCCGATAAACTAGCTCCCCGAAGTGCTCAACTGTTGCCATACTCTGATACTGTAAATGTAGTAACGAGCTCTCAGCATCCTCCCACAAACTCTCAAAACTCTTGGTCGCAGAACCGTACCCATGCTCATAGCCCCCAGTCAAATTCGCCTCCTCATAAGTTGCCAAAACGCCATAGTCCACAACCATCCATTCCTTCATGTTAGCATTGTGGTAAGAGTAACCACCTCGCAAGGGACTGTTGGTCTGCCCCTAGATCATCACCTAGACAATTCTCTCGGTCCCCTCGTCAATCTAATCATTCTAGGCTCCCATATTGCAAGTACCACAAACAAGTTGGTCACCACACTGCGGATTGTAGAGCTAGGCAAAGGAAATCCCCACCTCGTAACTCCCATGGTCAGTCTTGGCAAGGCGCACAGCGCCCAAGACATTATCAGACCTCGCGTAATTACAACTCCCAGCCCAGCTATAATGCAACTTCGAATTATAATACTCAGTCACAGAATGCTGGAGTTCAGAATGTTCACTCCATGTCGTCGGGAAACCCCCATGGCCATCCGCTAACCAATTCAAGCTAGCCAATCCTAGTGCCCTCCCTGTGTATTCAGTAGCTACCCAAAATAGATTCGGACACTTGACAGAGGAGGACACTGACCCTAGACCAGTTGTAGATGTTGACGGAACCACAGTGAATTTGACCCAGACAAGACGCAGATATCCCAGACAACATAAGTCACAAGTAGTAACTTGTCCAGTCTCAAGCGATGGTCCCCTTGTCTCAGCCATTGTCCATGGTAGAGTTTTAAAAGTTTTTCTTGACTCAGGTACAAAAATTAATATTGTCAAGCCCTCAGCTCTTAGAGACATTGCAAGTAAGTACCCTACTACGATAAGGAAGTGCCCCATACCTTTTCTAAGTGGTGTTTCAGGAAATAAAGTAAAAGTTCAGGGTGAAATTGACCTCCCACTCAAGTTAGATGATGTCACATTGTCTATAACATGTTTAGTTGTTGACGTTATTCATTTTCCTGGAGACATTCTCTTAGGTCTGTACACCATGATTGATGAAAATATTGCATTGTTTCCCCATCGTTGGAACATAAGTATCAAAGACCACGTCATATCCTTGTGTAGCATGTATGACAGGGCCATGAGTTCAACCTTCAATCAGATTACGTTAATTTTGTTGACACCCGCCTTCCTAGCGTAGGTTTGTCAGATCCTCATCGTGGTAGCATACCCGAGAAAACAGGCACTCGATTGAAGCATCGTAGTTGTGCAGTTGTTAAGGAGAGTGAGTATCGGGACTTTCTGGAAGGGGACGCCCTAACAGATTCTCGTTGTCTCACTCGCCTGGCAGCTTCCATCTCTGAAGTCAGTGGTTCCACGGCTACTGACACTGTGCTGCACTCTCATTCTCTCACCAGAATAAGAGTTAAGGTTCAGGGAGTGCCTGAGTTGTCGGATGTGATTGCGGAAAGTGAAACATGTAAAGTGAATGGTACGTTTGTTGAACCCTCCTGGCACACAGTGCAGGATGGTACTGTTACATTGTATATTGCAAACACTAGTAATGCCAACATTCATCTCCAGTCCGGCACCCATGTTGTAGATTTTGCCCACTACTCGTTACTGGTGCGAGTTGTGGATGATGTCTCCATGGATCATACTGTTTATATTCTCACACCAGGAGAACAGGGATCTCAGCCAGAGGTGCAAGCACTACACCTCAGTCCTACTGATTTTCCTGACTCTGTGGCTCAGCTTTTGGAAATTTTGAACAGGAATAGAGCCGTTGTTGCTCTACCAGGAGAAAATTAGGCCTCACTCCTCTTATTACACATAAAATTCCCCTTGAACTAGGAACTACGCCTATTTATGTACCAGCTTACCATCTTCCCCATGCTCAGAGAGCAGAAGCCGATAGACTCGTAGAGGAAATGTTACAGAGTGATGTAATTGAAGCGAGTAATTCGCCATGGAACGCTCCATTAATTCTTGTACCAAAGCGAGATGGGACTTGGAGACCTGTAATCGATTATCGGAAGCTTAACAGAGTAACGATACCTGATCGTTTCCCACTTCCAGTTCTAAATGATTTGTTGCAAAGTATTGGTCGAAATAAAGTATTCTCAACGTTAGATTTGTTGCAGGGATTCTGGCAAATCCCCCTTGATGAGGAAAGTAAACAATTGACAGCCTTTAGTACTCCCAATGGTCATTTTCATTTCAAAAGAATGCCATTTGGTTAGCTTCTGTTGACGAGACTGATGAGGAAGATGACAATGAACTTACCCAGACAGATCCTCCTATTGGGACACCACCTTCTGTGGTTGACAGACCACTTGATGTTCAGCAACCCTATACTAGCACTTATAATCTTAGATCTAGTCCAACGTTATTGGACTACTAGCGGAGTAGTCCAATAACCTTTTCACGGCTCATGACTAATCTATTTCGTAGACTGATAGGAAGTACTCTTCTAGTTTACCTTGATGATCTCATAATCATGTCGCAAGATGTTCAGACTCATTTCCAGAACCTTGAGAAAGTACTTGCAAATCTCGCTGAAGCTAATTTAAAAATAAAGCTCACAAAATGTTAATTTTTAAATGAGAAGATTAATTTCCTTGGACATACAGTTACACCTTCAGGTATTACATTGAATGAATCAAAAATTATTGCTGCCCGTGATTTTCCAACACCTCGTACCGCAGAAGCCGTAAGACAGTTCACAGGTCTTGTAGGATTTTATCGTTCATTTATTGCTTGATTCTCTATTATAGCCGCTCCACTTTACAAGTTGCAAAGAAAAGATGAACCCTTTGTTTGGGGAGAGGCCCAGGATCAGTCATTCAAAAAAATCAAGGCTGCCTTGATTTCGTCACCTGTCCTAAGGTACCCAGATTTTTCTAAACCTTTTACGTTGGTTACAGATGCTAGTGACATAGGTTTAGGTGCTGCATTACTTCAAACAGAAGGTCACAGAGATCACGCAATAGCTTATGCAAGCCGTACATTGTCTAAAGAAGAGAAAAATTATAGTGCAACAGAACGAGCAGCCTTAGCAGTTGTCTGGGCACTTAAACATTTAAGGAATACAATTTATAATTACCCAGTTCATGTTCTTACAGATCAACAACCATTAATTCTCTTGTTCAAAAATAAGAATCCAGTTGGAAAGTTTGCTAAATATTTGCTCACAATTCAAGAATTCAATCCCACATTTGGATATATTCCAGAAAAGCAAAATGTTGTAGCCGATGCGTTTTCTCGACACGTAGCTGCGATTCAGTTAAATTACCCAGCATTAGATGCTACAGTAGTCGAGACGGAACAGAGACAAGACCCCATATGAGCACCCGTCATGAAATTTTTGACTAAGCAAGACACTCGCCCGATTCATAAACCGCCATTACCATTGAAAGAACTAGTTATGTTGGACAATTTACTGTGTAGAGTAGTAAAGCTGGGACAGCCCCAAGGAAATTTTGTCAGTTAGTTGTTCCAGCTGTCTTTGTACCAACTGTGTTAAAAATTATCCATGATGCTCCTGCAAGTGCACATCCAGGAAAGGATCGTACACTCCAACAAGGTTGATTGAAGTATTTTTGGCCAAAAATGGCTAAGGAGATTGCTCATTATGTTGACAGATGTTGACTTGCTTACAGCACAAGGGACATGTTTCAGGACCTAATCCAATTCAGATGTACCCAACAACTAAAACTCCTATGGAACGAGTATCGATGGATTTATTGAAAAATTTTGCAGAAACAGAGAAGGGGAACAAACATTTGCTTGTAATGGTTGATAATTTTTCACGGTTTTGCGAACTAGTTCCTATCCCGAACAAAACAGCAGAAACTATAGCCAGTGCATTCCATGACCACATAATTTGTAGATATAGTATGCCTAAAGTAATCTTTTCAGATAATGGTCCAGAATTCAGTAATAGTATCTTAACTAGCTTGTGTGATTTATATAACATTAAAAAATGTAGTATCATGCCTTATCACCCAGCTTGTAATGGACTAGCTAAACGTACTAACAGGAAAGTGTTAGATGCCTTGAGAGTCACTTTGAATTTTGATAACAACAATTGGGATGATTTTATACCTTTAATTCAGTGTGCCATAAATTCTTCAATTAATGTTTCTACAGGTGACACACCTCACGCTATTCTTTATGGTACAGATAAGATCCTCCCTAATGAATTGATTAACGTACCTCCTACTCCCTTATATAATGTAGATGATTTTGTTCAAGTGAAGCGTAGACGAATGCAACTAGTATTCAAGAAAATACGAGAACAACTGTCCAAAGCTACAGCCGAGTTCACTCAAGCAAGGAATGCACGAGCTACCTTGAGGTTACCTTGAGGTGCTTCCGGGGCTTAGCGTCCCCGCGGCCCGGTCATCGACCAGGCCTCCTGGTTGCTGGACTGATCAACCAGGCTGTTGGACGCGGCTGCTCGCAGCCTGACGTATGAGCTACAGCCTGGTTGATCAGGTATCCTTTGGAGGTGCTTATCCAGTTCTCTCTTGAACACTGTGAGGGGATTGCCAGTTATGCCCCTTATGTGTAGCGGCAGCATGTTGAACTGTCTCGGGCCTCTGATGTTGATAGAGTTCTCTCTCAGAGTACCAGTTGCACCTCCGCTTTTCAACTGGGGTATTCTGCACATCCTGCCATGTCTTCTGGTCTCATGTGATGTTATTTCTGTGTGCAGGTTTGGGACCAGCCCCTCTAATATTTTCCACGTGTAAATTATTATGTATCTCTCGCGCCTGCGCTCAAGGGAGTACAGATTTAGGCTCTTTAGTCGGTCCCAATAGTTTAGATGTTTTACTGAGTGGATTCTAGCAGTAAAGGATCTCTGCACGCTCTCCAGGTCAGCAATTTCTCCAGCTTTGAAAGGGGCTGTCATTGTGCAGCAGTACTCCACTCTAGAGAGCACAAGCGTTTTGAAAAGTGTCATCATCGGTACAGCATCTCTAGTGTGAAAAGTTCTTGTTAGCCAACCTGTCATTTTTCTTGCAGTTGTGACGGCTACTTTATTGTGTTCTTTAAAGGTAAGGTCTTCCGACATGAGTACACCCAGATCCTTTACGTTGCCTTTTCTTTCTATGTTATGATTTGTCTGAGTTTTGTACGTGGTTTCCGTTTTCATATTTTCATTTTTTCCATAGCGCATGAGCTGGAACTTATCTTCGTTAAACACCATATTATTTTCTGTAGCCCATAGAAAGACCTGATCTACATCTGACTGGAGGTTTGCCGTGTCCTCTATGTTGCCTACTCTCATGAAGATCCTAGTGTCATATGCAAAGGATGATACAGTGCTATAGGTTGTGTTCTTGTCTATGTCCGATATGAGGATGAGAAAAAGTACTGGAGCAAGCACAGTACCCTCGGGGACTGAGTTCTTAACGGGTTGATGGGCTGGATTTTATTTTGTTGACTATTACACATTGGGTTCTGTTGGTCAGGAAATTGTAGATACATCTGCCTATTTTTCTGGTAATTCCTTTTGAACACATTTTATGTGCAATAACACCATGGTCACATTTATCAAAAGCTTTTGCGAAATCTGTGTAAATTACATCAGCGTTTTGTTTGTCTTCCATTGCATCTAATGCCATATCATAGTGGTCCAGCAACTGCAACAAGCAAGAGCGCCCTGTTCTGAAACCATGTTGTCCGGGGTTATGGAGATGCTGTGGTTCCATGTATTTTGTGAGCTTACTTCTTAGCACTCTCTCAAAAAAATTTTGATGTGCGATGTTAATGCTATCGGTCTGTAATTTTTTGCCTCTTCCTTATTTCCTCCTTTATGAAGTGGTGCTATCTCTGCTGTTTTTAGTATGTCAGGAATAACGCCAGTATCTAGGCTTTGTCTCCACAGAATGTGAAGGGCCTGCGATAATGGTTTTTTACAGTTCTTGATGAATATGGAGTTCCAAGAATCCGGGCCTGGTGCAGAGTGTATAGGCATACTGTTTATGGCTTCTTCAAAATCCAGTGGGGATAGGGTGACGTCTGATATATGACTTGATGTTGGTATCATATCCATGAAAAATTCATTTTGGTTATCAATCTTTAATGCGTTTAATGGCTCGCTGAAAACAGAGTCGTACTGCTTCCTCAGTAGTTCGCTCATTTCTTTGTTGTCATCGGTGAAAGTTCCATCTCCCTTTCGCAGGGAGCTAAACCCAGTAAAATAACTATCGGATCTGTAGTAATGGTACTTAACCAACACAGGTCTGGCCCTATGTACAAGTTAACTAAGAAGTTTTTGGGTCCATATAAGGTAACTGAGCTTATTAAAGGTAACAAGTACAGACTTAAGAACTTAGTAACAGGAGAGTATACAAATGAACATTTAGACCATATGGAGTTAGCTAAAATGACTGATGAGGAAGATGACAATGAACTTACCCAGACAGATACTCCTATTGGGACACAACCTTCTGTGGTTGACAGACCACTTGATGTTCAACAACCCCATACTAGCACTTATAATCTTAGATCTAGACCTCTCGTTTCAACCGTGCACTCACCACATGTCCATTGGCTAGATGTTAACGAGGGTATCTCTCAAGATGATAGTTTGTCACATGCAGTTTCATCTGTTCCTGATCTTCAGTCAGAGCCAGAGTTGTATAGTGCTCTGGATGAGCTAGGTGTAGACATCCGCAGAATTTATAATTGAGTGCACTCTGCAGTTATTCTGTTTTGGCTTTGCAAAATTCATTGCAGTATTTCCACCACATGTGTCTTATTATTACCATTACATATATGTGTAATGGTAATAATAAGCCCATATATGTGCCTGAGAGGAGGCAATGTGTCGATGTGGCAACATGGCGAGGTGTGTGAGCTTGGGGGGGGGGGGGGCGACACTAGTCAGACAGTTGAAGTCTTTTTTTCCACCAATTCCTCTTGAATAACAGTACAACACACACAATGATCAGTTGATACTTGAGACGATGACTGACGACGATTGCAGTAGCTTGAACACTCACAAAGCTTTGATGCTGAGAGCTTGGGTGGTGGTGGTGCAGGTTCCCACGTGAGCGCGAGATTCAAAAAAGGCTGGCGCGGGAAGCTTCCTTTCTCCTCACTGATGAATTAGCATTCTCACAGGAAAATATTGACCTTTACTTCTGAGACGTTGGCCTGGAGTAGTGGTTGATGGCAGGACCCCGGACTGGCACAATATTTGATGCATGGGTGGCAGGATGGCGGCTTATAGAGGCGGCTGATGGCGGTGGCGGCGGTGGCAGCTGGAGCACAAGGCGATGTGGGTACTTGAATTTTCGTTTCCAGAAAAATAATTCTGGATCCCACTGCTGCTACCAGTATTCGTTGCCTTGTTTGGGTTGAATATGATACACCGTAGACACTTCTGTAGATTTATTGATTAAGGCAACAAGGTGTATAACTGGCCAGCCAAGGTCCACCTACTCTGAGACTGTCGTGCGAACTGAGGCTGGTGCAAGCATGGCTGGTGACTGACTGTCTGGCATGACGTCAGAGGCCTACTCGCCTGTGATTGGTTATGTTCCAACTGTCATAGAATTTGAGTATAACAGTAAAGTAGGACGCTGGATACTCAGTTTTCTGTCAAACAGGACTCAGCGAGTAACGGTCAACCATATAAAATCTAGTCCAAGTGCAGTTAAAAGCTCTGTACCTCAGGGTACAGTCCTTGCCCCACTGCTTTTCCTTATTCTTATATCAGATATAGACAAAAATACAAGTCACAGCTTTGAATCATTCTTTGCAGATGACACAAAAATCAGTATGAAAAATACCTCGGCTGAAGACATTGAAAAACTTCAAGCTGATATTAATAAAGTTTTCGACTGGGTATCAGAAATAACATGATGTTTAACAGTGATAAATTCCAGGTACTCAGGTACGGTAAAAATGAGGACCTTAAACATAGTACAGGGTATAAAACACAATCAAATGTACCCATAGCAGGAAAACAGCATGTAAAGGATTTGGGAATAATGATGTCTGACGACCTAACGTTTAGGGAGCATAACCAAGCAAATATTGCGACAGCCAGAAAAATGACAGGATGGATTACGAGAACTTTCAAATCCAGGGATCCCATCACAATGGTTGTACTCTTCAAGTCACTTGTGTTGTCCCGTCTTGAGTACTGCTCAGTACTCACTTCCCCCTTCAGAACAGGACAGATTGTTGAAATAGAGGGAATACAGAGAACATATACGGCAAGCATAGACGCGATAAGGCACCTAAATTATTGGGATCGTCTAAAAGCCCTCCAAATGTACTCACTAGAAAGAAGACGAGTGAGATATTAAATAATATACACCTGGAAGATACTGGAGGGCCAAGTACCAAATCTACACAGTAAAATAACAACGTACTGGAGTGAACGATATGGAAGAAAATGCAGAATAGAACCAGTGAAGAGCATGGGTGCCATAGGCCCAATCAGAGAACACTGTATAAACATCAGAGGTCAGCGGTTGTTCAACACCCTCCCAGCAAGCATAAGAAATATTGCCGGAACAACCGTGGACATCTTCAAGAGGAAACTAGATTTATTCCTCCAAGGAGTGCCGGACCAACCGGGCTGTGGTGGGTATGTGGGCCTGCGGGCAGCTCCAAGCAACAGCCTGGTGGACCAAACTCTCACAAGTCAAGCCTGGCCTCGGGACGGGCTTGGGGAGTAAAAGAACTCCCAGAACCCCATCAACCAGGTACCAACCAGAGTAAGCTCAAATGAAGTTAGAAGCAGACCAAGCTCATTAGAATTTAGAAACAGATTAAGCTTATATGAAGTTAGAAGCGGATCAAGCCCATATGATGTTAGA
>WNGS01000042.1:160273-170916 GCA_020271785.1 Procambarus virginalis
AGCAGCGTAAGCTCATATGATGTTAGGAGCACAGGAAGGTTATGTGAAGTTAGAAGCAGAGCAGTCTCAAATGAATTTAGAATCAGAGTAAGCTAATATGAAGTTAAAGGCAGAGTTAGCTGATATGCAGAGCTATGCTTATCAGACAAAGGTTAAGTCCATATGAAGTTAGAAGCAGAGAAAGCTCAGATGAAGTTAGAAACACGTTAAGCTCATATGAAGTTAGAAGCAGAGTATGCTCAGATGAAGTCAGAAGCAGGTTAAGCTCATTTGAAGTTTGAAGCAGAGTAAGCTCGTAAGAAGTTAGAAGCAAAGTAACCTTATAAGAATATAAGTATATATATGAATATTCATATATATTCTTATAAGTAACCTTATAAGAATATATATGAATATTCAGCTGCATATAGTCCTGGGGACCATTCAGGCTTGTGTGTGTATATATATATATATATATATATATATATATATATATATATATATATATATATATATATATATATATATATATATATATATACATATATATATATGTATATATACATATATATATATATATATATATATATATATATATATATATATATATATATATATATATATATATATATATATTGTGACGATAATCTCTTTCAAGAGAGATTGAGCCTGCTCTTCCCTATATAAGTTACGTCAACTACTACAAGTACAAGATGCTACATCCATGATATGTCCAGCAGTAGCACAAAACGTTTTGACAAGGAAGCAAAACGTACCCTGCGTACCCACCTTCCCCCCCCCCTGTCACAACGGCTCAGCGCGACACTTCAACAAGCTAACTACCAGTCTCCACCTGCCTGGCTTTTGATTGGCTGGTGTCGCCGTCAGCTTACTGCATTTGCACCACGCACGCCATCTAGCCGAGTCGACGTCTGGGGCAGCTCAGCCGTCTTCCTCAGAATATCCCTGTGCTCTCTGAACTTGATATCTCTCTCTGGTATATTACAGCCCAGGCTTACGTATACTAAAGGGAGGTAGCACCTATAGCCGGTATTCTCAGCACCTGACTTTATTTGCACATTGTAATATTGTAATTCATCCATATTCTTATTTTTGTTATTTTGTGTTTGTTAACTTATTTTAAATTCAATTAAGCCAAGAGATTGTCTTTATTTATATTTTGCTTTTCTAAATTAATTAAAGTTTAATTATTTTTACTTTGTGTTTGCGTGTCTTCCCTTACCTTACCACAGACAAACAGGCAAGCAGTCTTTTTTTGTTGTTGTGTGACCAGGCATTGACACCTGCCATTGGAGGACTGCCGAACACCATACTCCAACACTTTACCGTCACAATATATATATATATATATATATATATATATATATATATATATATATATATATAATATATATATATATATATATATATATGTATATATATATATATATATATATATATATATATATATATATATATACATATATATATATATATATATATATATATATATATATATATATATATATATATATATATATATATATATATATATATATATATATATATATATATTTATATATTTATATACATACATATATACATATACATACATATACATGCATATATAGCAGTCCTCTGCACTGGCAGGGGTCTCCAGCAACACACTGGCAGAGGACTCCTGCAGCACTCTGGCAGAGCTCTCAACAACACACTGACAGTGGTCTCCAGCGATACACTGGCAGAGGTCTCCAGCAACACACTGGCAGGGGTCTCCAGCAACACACTGGCAGGGGTCTCCAGCAACACACTGGCAGGGGTCTCCAGCAACACACTGGCAGGGGTCTCCAGCAACACACTGGCAGGGGACTCCAGCAACACACTGACAGGGGTCTCCAGCAACACACTGGCAGGGGTCTCCAGCCACACACTGGCAGGGATCTCCAGCAACACACTGGCAGGGGTCTCCAGCAACACACTGGCAAGGGTCTCCAGCGACACACTGGCAAGGGTCTCCAGCAACACACTGGGAGGGGTCTCCAGCAACACGCTGGCAGGGGTTTACAGCAACACACTGGCAGGGGTCTCCAGCAACACACTGGCAGGGGTCTCCAGCAACACACTGGCAGGGGTCTCCAGCAACACACTGGCAAGGGTCTCCAGCAACACACTGGCAGGGGTCTCCAGCGATACACTGGCAGAGGTCTCCAGCAACACACTGGCAGGGGTCTCCAGCAACACACTGGCAGGGGTCTCCAGCAACACACTGGCAGGGGTCTCCAGCAACACACTGGCAGGGGTCTCCAGCAACACACTGGCAGGGGTCTCCAGCAACACACTGGCAGGGGTCTCCAGCAACACACTGGCAGGGGTCTCCAGCAACACACTGGCAGGGGTCTCCAGCAACACACTGGCAGGGGTCTCCAGCAACACACTGGCAGGGGTCTCCAGCAACACACTGGCAAGGGTCTCCAGCAACACACTGGCAGGGGTCTCCAGCAACACGCTGGCAGGGGTTTCCAGCAACACACTGGCAGGGGTCTCCAGCAACACACTGACAGTGGTCTCCAGCAACACACTGACAGTGGTCTCCAGCAACACACTGGCAGGGGTCTCCAGCAACACACTAGCAGGGTCTCCAGCAACACGCTGGCAGGGGTCTCCAGCAACACACTGGCAGGGGTCTCCAGCAACACACTGGCAGGGGTCTCCAGCAACACACTGGCAGGGGTCTCCAGCAACACACTGGCAGGGGTCTCCAGCAACACGCTGGCAGGGGTTTCCAGCAACACACTGGCAGGGGTCTCCAGCAACACACTGACAGTGGTCTCCAGCAACACACTGACAGTGGTCTCCAGCAACACACTGGCAGGGGTCTCCAGCAACACACTGGCAGGGGTCTCTAGCAACACACTGGCAAGGGTCTCCAGCAACACACTAGCAGGGGTCTCCAGCAACACGCTGGCAGGGGTCTCCAGCAACACACTGGCAGGGTCTCCAGCAACACACTGGCAGGGGTCTCCAGCAACACACTGGCAGGGGTCTCCAGCAACACACTGGCAGGGGTCTCCAGCAACACACTGGCAGGGGTCTCCAGCAACACACTGGCAGGGGTCTCCAGCAACACACTGGCAGGGGTCTCCAGCAACACGCTGACAGTGGTCTCCAGCAACACACTGGCTGGGGTCTCCAGCAACACGCTGGCAGCGGTCTCCAGCAACACACTGGCAGGGGTCTCCAGCAACACACTGCCAGGGGTCTCCAGCAACACGCTGGCAGGGGTCTCCAGCAACACGCTGGCAGGGGTCTCCAGCAACACGCTGGTAGGGGTCTCCAGCAACACACTGGCAGGGGTCTCCAGCAACACACTGGCAGGGGTCTCCAGCAACACACTGGCAAGGGTCTCCAGCAACACACTGGCAGGGGTCTCCAGCAACACACTGGCAAGGGTCTCCAGCAACACACTGGAAGGGTCTCCAGCAACACACTGGCAGGGGTCTCCAGCAACACACTGGCAGGGTTCTCCAGCAACACACTGGCAAGGGTCTCCAGCAACACACTGGCAGGGGTCTCCAGAAAACACACTGGCAGGGGTTTCCAGCAACACACTGGCAGGGGTCTCCAGCAACACACTGGCAGGGGTCTCCAGCAACACACTGGCAGTGGTCTTCCAGCAAAAAACTGGCAGGGGTCTCCAGCAACACACTNCCTTAGCTTGTATGTTGACACTGTGCTTCCTGTCTCTACAGAACCGCCGTGATCGATACTGTCTTCGCTATCTTGCGCGGTCCTTACAACATCCTTCCTCTCGCCTCTGTCGTGCTGTAACTTTTGGCCCTCCTGCGGTTCCTGTTCCTCTTCACCACCTCCCTCTTTCTGTCCGGTTATCTCGCTTACAGGATTCTCTTTCCGTTCGTGTTTCTAATGTTTCTCCTCGTGTTGTTCTTTCTTTGCCCCCATGGAGAGTCCCCCCTTCCGCAGTTTTGTACATCCTTGACCCGCGTCATTAAAGCTTTTACCCCTCCTACGGTTCTAAAACGCCTTTTCCTTGAGCACTTTTTTCTCACTCCCGCTCCGTTTCTGTCTTCACCGATGGGTGTAAGTCTGCGGACGGTGTTGGCTACTCTGTTGTTTTTCCTGATCACACTTATGTGTCGCTTACCTCCAGAGACTAGCATCTTTACAGCGGAGCTTTATGCTATTCTTTATGCTCTTCGTCTCCTGCTTTCTCGTTGTCAGTCTTCCTTTGTGGTAGTTGTTGACTCTCGTAGTGCCCTCATGGCTCTCGGGTCCTTTAATCCGGTTCAATCCAGTAGTTGTCGAGATCCAGCATTGGTTGTTTCTTGTTCACAGTAAGTTTAAGTCGATTGAGTTTTGTTGGGTTCTCCAGCCATATTGGCGTGTCTTTAAATGAGTGCGGATGCTGCCGCCAAGGAAGCTGTCTGCTTTTGTCCCATCTCTCATAAAGGTATTCCATATTCCGACTTTTACCTGGTTATCCATTCCCCCATCCTTACCCGTTGGTCGTCTGTTACTGGTAACAAACTACGTACTCTTAAATGTTGTGTTTCCTCGTGGCCGTCCTCCTATCACCGTAACCGGCGATGGGAAACTGCTCTGGCGAGGTTGCATATTGGCCATACTCGCTTAACCCATGGTCACTTGATGGACCGCCGCCCTGCTCCTTATTGTCCTAATTGCATTGTCCCTCTTACGGTCGTGCATGTCCTTCTTGAATGTCCTGACTTCCGGGACGAGCCAGTGTCTTGATTTCTGACCGCCCCTCGCGGTCACCTGTCCCTCGATAGAATTCTTGGTGACTCGGATACTTTTGATATCGCTCGCCGTATGCGTTTTTGTTCTCATATTGGCATCCTTGGTGATATTTAGCGCCCTCTGATTATTCCGCACATTTGATGGTGCTACATAGCCTTCCCGGTTTGGTGCCTTCTTTTGATAATTACTTACTTACTTACTGCTAGGTAACAGGGCATGTGGTTGAACGAGACTCTGACCATTTGTTTCCGCCATAGCCCATGGATCAAACCCTCACCTGGAATTTCGAGTCCCAAGCACTATCCACCCACTGCTTGTATGCCAACCAAATGGTCATGAATACCGTGGAGCTGCTTGTCTCACAACCTTCTTTCTTACGTTCTTTTGTTCTTATGTGTACCGTGGATGCTACTTGTCTAACAACCAAGTGGTGATGTATACTTTGGAGATGGTTGTCTGACAAGCATATGGTCTTGTATATTCTACATACTTAGTTGTACTTACCTAGTTGTGATTATGGGGGTTCAGTTTCTGCTTTTTTGTCCCACATCTTAACTGTCAATTAACTGTGGCATAGATTCATGAGCTTATTGGTCTCTGTCATATCTACTCTATCACCAAACTCTGTATGGAGTCTGCTCCCACATCATCATTTCCTAATGCATTCCACTTCTTAATAATCTGCCAAAGAAATCCTTATAAATCACAAAAATTAAAGGTATTCTTACATAAATATCTACCAAAAATTGTCCATATCAAATAACCATAATAACCCTTAATAATTAACGACTACAACAACCGTACCTATTAATCCAGAACAATAACTTTCACAATAATCCACAGAAATAACCATCCATATATATATAAACCACTAAAATAACACTCCATAATATTCCAACAGAATGATCGTCCAAAATAATCCCTCATAATAGCCCTTCATAGTAATCCACAACAATATCCCTCTATAGAATCGTCATCAATTTCCCTCCATAAGTATAATAAAAATCCAATCATCCTCCAAAATAATAACCCACAATAAAACTGCCTAAAAAAACACCAAAATAACCATCCATAATAATAATCTAGCACAATAAACCTACATAATAATCACCCACAATAAACATAATAACCCTCTGCATTAACCCTCCATATATATTTCCCCGCATTAACCTCAATAATCCACAACAATAACTCTCCATAACATTCCACAGCAAAAACCCTTCCTAATAAGCAACACAATAATCCTCTGTAAAAAATTCATAAAAATATCACGTCAAAAAACTTCCATAATAACCAATTACAATAAGTTTCATAATAATCACCAAAACAACCTTCATAATAAGCCACCACAATAACCTCCATATTAATCCACTACAATATCCTTTCAAAATAATATTCTTCAATAAATCATAATATTTGCCACTAAAGCTATCATTAAAAATTCACCATCAGCCATCAAAAACCATAAAAATTATTTGCTACTATAAACCCTCCCTTAAAATTCACCACAATAACCTTCATCAGAATGAAATCACAATGGCGTCATATATCAATGGAAATAATTTTGTGGTAATGAGTTTAGATCAATCTAAACTTCTAGAGTTTAGATCAATCCATTGCCTCAAAATGATGTTCATGGATATATCACACCATTGTAATTTCATTGTGATCTGAGTGTGTTGTAAGAGTGTGAACGCCGTTACCCTTGGCCAGAGTGTGGTCGGGTCGACTGTAAAACCATGGTTGGGCTCCTTTTGGGGGCCCTCCAGAACCTCAAGGTAAATGCAATAGAGTTCTGGGTTCGCCCGCATCTCAACTGTCAGTCAACTGATGCACAAGTTCCTGTTAGGCTCAGGAACCGTGAATGGAGTTTGCCTCTACCACATCACTTTCTAGTGCATTCCATTGAAATAATCCACCAAATTTACCCTTCAAATAATTGACAATAATTTGTACTCAGTATTAATCCACCAAAATATTCTTTTGTAGTAATCATACACAATAACATTGTAATAATCCACCATAGTAACAACCAATAATAATGAACCGTAATAACCCTCCACAAAAACCCTACCTGATCATCCACACAAATAACCATCAAGAATAATCCACCAAAATACCCCTCCTCAATAATCCACAAAAATATCCTTCTGTAATAATCTACAAAAATATCCTTCGCTGATAATCCTAAACAATAAGAATCCATAATTATGCTTCATAATAAGTCTATAATATTAAACCATAATAACCCATCATAATTGTTGACTACAATATCCCTACCTAATAATCCTGAGCAATAACCCTCGAAAATACTTCTCTTAAATAACCGTCTATATTACTCCTCGAGAAATAACCTATGATAATCCACAATAATAACTGTCCATAATGATCCACCTCAATAACCCTTCCTAATATTCCCAATTTTAATGATTATCCAAAAGAATTTCCTCAATAACCTCCTTAATCATCCACCACAGTAATCCTCCATAATAAACCTAATCAATAATCCTCCATAATAAACCTAATCAAAAACCCTCTCTAATAAGCCACTACAATAACCCTCTCTAATAAGCCACCACAATATCCCTCTCTAATAAGCTACCACAATAACCCATCATAATAATCCTCAGCAATAACCCTCTCTAATAACCCTATGGAATAACCTTCCATAGTAATCAACCAAAATAACCCCCATAATAAAAAACCAAATTAACCCACCATAATAATCGTCATCAATAACCCTCTCTAATAATGCACCACAATAACCCTCCATAATAATCCACCAAAATAACATTCTATAATATTCCATCACATGCTTGCAATATTCACCCTGATACGGCCTCACTTAGCCAGTAACCGGGTTCTTTACTTATAAAACAGTATATGGGGCCTTAGAGCCTCTTCTTACTCAATTTCACCCCGAGTCATTGGCAAGTTATTAAGAACTGACAGTAATAATCAATCTAAAGGAAAAGGGTGGTAAACAACACTAAACAGACTCTTCTAAGAAGTAAAGAAACACTACAGCAACACGTTGGCAGAGATCTCCAGCAACACGTTGGCAGAGATCTCCAGCAACACACTGGTAGGGGTCTCCAGCAACACGTTGGCAGAGATCTCCAGCAACACGTTGGCAGAGATCTCAGCAACACACTGGCAGGGGTCACCAGCAATACACTGGCAGGGGTTTCCAGGAAAACACTGGCAGGGGTCTCCAGCCACACACTGGCAGGGGTCTCCAGCAACACACTGGCAGGGGTCTCCAGCAACACACTGACAGGGATCTCCAGCAACACACTGGCGGAGCTCTCCAGTAACACACTCTGGACAAAAAACTATAGTAGTAATAATATATAACCCTCCTCCAAACGACAGAAGACCCAGACAGGAATATGATAGACACAACATGGCCTCCATTAATTTAATAAAGAGAGCAGCTTCTGTCGCTAGCAGGAACGAATCGAGATTACTAATCATGGATGACTTCAACCACGAGAAGATTGATTGGGAGCATGGAGACCCACATGGAGGACCAGACATATGGAGAGCTAAGCTGCTGGACGTAGCAACAAGAAACTTTATAAGTCAACACATCAAGGTACCGATAAGAATGAGAGGAGAGGATTAACCAGCTATCCTTGATCTGATATTTACCCTAAATGAGTCAGATATAAGGGAAGTTAAGTTGGAAGCCCGTCTTGGGAATGAGTGATCACAGGGTATTGATATAGTATCTGGTAAGGCTAGGATTTATCTCCCCCCAAAATAGAACCAGGAAACAAAGGGCTAGCGTACCGAAAGGGAAATTATGAGGCGATGAGAAAATTCCTAAGGGATATACCATGGGACACAGAACTCAGAACTAAGTTGGTACAAGACATGATAGACTATGTCACCGAAAAGTGTCAGAAGGCAATAAACAGTTTTATCCCGGCCCGAAAGGAAAAAACGAGAAGCAAAAGAAAAATCCGTGGATTAATACGGCATGTATGGAAGCATAGGAACTGAACAAAAGGGCGTACAGGAGCTTCCAAAATAACAGAACAACTAAAAGCAGAGAGAAATGCTAGAGAACCAGGAACAAGTATGTTAGTGTGAGAAGATAAGCTGAGAAAAAATATGTAAATTACATATCTAATAAAGCCAAAACCGAACCAAAGCTACTCCACAGTCACATCAGGAGGAAAACAACAGTGAAGGAACAGGTGATGAAACTTACAACGGGTGAGGACAGGTACACAGAGAATGACAAAGAGATGTGTGAAGAACTTAACAAGAGGTTCCAGGAGGTCTTCACAACCAAACGAGGTGAGATCACTGGGTTAGGAGAGGTGGCAGTAAATCAGGCGGCTTTGGAAGGGTTCGAAATTACAAGAGGCATCTGTTGGATCTGGACCTGAGAAAGGCTCTTGGCCCATACGGAATCTTACTATAGGTATTGAAAGAGTGTGTAGAAGCACTTTTCTTACCACTATCCTTAGTGTATAGTAGGTCACTGGAGACGGGAAACCTTCCAGAAATATGGAAGACGGCTAATGTAGTCCCAGTATACAAAAAGGGTGACAGACAAGAGGCACTGAACTGCAGGCCAGTGTCCTTAACCTGTATACCATGCAAGGTGATGGAGAAGATCATGAGAAAAAACCTAATAACACATCTGGAGAGAAGGGACTTCGTGACAACCCATCAACATGGGGGTTCAGAGAGGGTAAATCTTGCCGTACAGGCTTAATAGAATTATACAATTAGGTGACAAAGATCAAGCAATAAAGAGAAGGATGAGTGGACTGCATTTTCGTAGACTGTCGGAAAGCCTTTGACACAGTACCCCATAAAAGGTTGATGCATAAGCTGGAGAAACAGGCAGGAGTAACTGGTAGGGCGCTCCAGTGGATAAGGGAGTACCTAAGCAATAGGAAGCAGAGTGTTACAGTGAGGGGTGAGACTTCAGACTGGTGTGAAGTCACCAGTGGGGTTCCATAGGGCTCTGTACTCGAACTTATCCTGTTTCTGATAAACGTGAATGATCTCTCAGAGGGTATAGACTCATTCCTCTCAATGTTTGCTGACGACGCCAAAATTATGAGAAGGATTAAGACAGAGGAGGACAGCTTGAGGCTTCAAGAAGACCAGGACAAGCTGCAGGAATGGTCGAACAAATGTTTGTTAGAGTTTAACCCAAGCAAATGTAATGCACTGAAGATAAGTGCAGGGAGCAGGAAACCAGATACAAGGTATCATTTTGGAGATGAAATACTTCAAGAGTCAAAGAGAGAGAAAGATCTGGGGTTGATATCACGCCAGACCTGTCCCATGAAGCCCAAATTAAGAGGAAAACATCAGCGGCATATGCCAGGATGGCTATCATAAGAACGATCTTTAGAAACTTGTGTAAGGAATCATTCAGAACTTTGTATACCACATATGTCAGACCACTGCTGGAGAATGCGGCTCCAGCATGGAGTCCATATCTAGACAAGCATAAGACTAAACTGGAAAAGATTCAAAATTTTCCACCATACTAATACCCGAACTAGGGGGGTATGAGCTACGAGGAGAGACTACGGGAATTAAACCTCACTTTATTGTGAGACAGAAAAGTTAAGGGGGACATGATCACCACGTTCAAGATTAACAGAGGAATTGATAGGGTAGATAAAGACAGGCTATTTAACACCAGGGGCACACGTACTAGGGGACACAGGTGGAAATTGAGTGCCCAAATAAGCCATAGAGACATTACACATTTATTTTCAGTGTCAGAGTAGTAAACAAATGGAATGAACTAGGAAGTGATGTGGTGGAGGTAGACTTCATACAGTTTCACGTGTAGATATGATAGAGCCTAATAGGCTCAGGAACCTGAACACCAGTTGATTGACGGTTGA
>WNGS01000042.1:171916-191916 GCA_020271785.1 Procambarus virginalis
TCAGATAATGGTCCAGAATTTAGTAATAGTATTTTAACTAGATTGTGTGATTTATATAACATTAAAAAGTAGTATCATTCCTTATCACCCAGCTTGTAATGGACTAGCTAAACGTACTAACAAGGAAGTGTTAGATGCCTTGAGAGTCACTTTAAATTTTGATAACAACAATTGCGATGATTTTATACCCTTAATGCAGTGTGCCATAAATTCTTCTATTAATGTTTCTACAGGTGACCCACCTCACGCTATTCTTTATGGTACAGATAAGATCCTCCTAATGAATTGATACACCCGTACCTCCTACTCCCTTATATATGTAGATGATTTTGTTCAAGTGAGGCGTAGACAAATGCAACTAGAATTCAAGAAAATACGAGAACAAATGTCCAAAGCTACAACCGAGTTCACTCCAGCAAGGAATGCACGAGCAGTACCTTGAGGTTACCTGAGGTGCTTCCGGGGCTTAGCGTCCCCGCGGCCGGTATCGACCAGGCCTCCTGGTTGCTGGATGATCAACCAGGCTGTTGGACGCGGCTGCTCGCAGCCTGACGTATGAGTTCACAGCCTGGTTGATCAGGTATCCTTTGGAGGTGCTTATCCAGTTCTTCTTGAACACTGTGAGGGGTTTGCCAGTTATGCCCTTATGTGTAGTGGAAGCGTGTTGAACAGTCTCGGGCCTCTGATGTTGATAGAGTTCTCTCTCAGAGTACCAGTTGCACCTCTGCTTTCAACGGGGGTATTCTGCACATCCTGCCATGTCTTTGGTCTCATGTGATGTTTTTCTGTGTGCAGGTTTGGGACCAGCCCCTCTAATATTTTCCACGTGTAAATTATTATGTATCTCTCCGCCTGCGCTCAAGGGAGTACAGATTTAGGCTCTTTAGTCGGTCCCAATAGTTTAGATGTTTACTGAGTGGATTCTAGCAGTAAAGGATCTCTGCACGCTCTCCAGGTCAGCAATTTCTCCAGCTTTGAAAGGGGCTGTCATTGTGCAGCAGTACTCCACTCTAGAGAGCACAAGCGTTTTGAAAAGTGTCATCATCGGTATAGCATCTCTAGTGTGGAAAAGTTCTTGTTATCCACCTGTCATTTTCTTGCAGTTGTGACGGCTACTTTATTGTGTTCTTTAAAAGGTAAGGTCTTCCGACATGAGTACACCCAGATCCTTTACATTGCCTTTTCTATGTTATGATTTGCCTGAGTTTTGTACGTGGTTTCCGTTTTATATTTCATTTTTTCCATAGCGCATGAGCTGGAACTTATCTTCGTTAAACACCATATATTTCTGTAGCCCATAGAAAGACTGATCTACATCTGACTGGAGGTTTGCCGTGTCCTCTATGTTGCCTACTCTCATGAAGATCCTAGTGTCATCTGCAAAGGATGATACAGTGTATAGGTTGTGTTCTTGTCTATGTCCGATAGGAGGATGAGAAAAAGTACTGGAGCAAGCACAGTACCCTGGGGGACTGAGCTCTTAACGGTTGATGGGCTGGATTTATTTTGTTGATTACACATTGGGTCTGTTGGTCAGGAAATTGTAGATCATCTGCCTATTTTTCCGGTAATTCCTTTTGAACAATTTTATGTGCAATAACACCATGGTCACATTTATCAAAAGCTTTGCGAAATCTGTGTAAATTACATCAGCGTTTTGTTGTCTTCATAGCATCTAATGCCATATCATAGTGGTCCAGCAACTGCGACAGGCAAGAGCGCCCTGTTCTGAAACCATGTTGTCCGGGGTTATGGAGATGCTGTGGTTCCATGTATTTTGTGAGCTTACTTCTTAGCACTCTCTCAAAAATTTTTATGATGTGCGATGTTAATGCTATCGGTCTGTAATTTTTTGCCTCTTCCTTATTTCCTCCTTTATGAAGTGGTGCTATCTCTGCTGTTTTTAGTATGTCAGGAATAACGCCAGTATCTAGGCTTTGTCTCCACAGAATGTGAAGGGCCTGCGATAATGGTTTTTTACAGTTCTTGATGAATATGGAGTTCCAAGAATCCGGGCCTGGTGCAGAGTGTATAGGCATACTGTTTATGGCTTCTTCAAAATCCAGTGGGGATAGGGTAACGTCTGATATATGACTTGATGTTGGTATCATATCCATGAAAAATTCATTTGGGTTATCAATCTTTAATGCGTTTAATGGCTCGCTGAAAACAGAGTCGTACTGCTTCCTCAGTAGTTCGCTCATTTCTTTGTTGTCATCGGTGAAAGTTCCATCTCCCTTTCGCAGGGAGCTAAACCCAGTAAAATAACTATCGGATCTGTAGTAATGGTACTTAACCAACACAGGTCTGGCCCTATGTACAAGTTAACTAAGAAGTTTTTGGGTCCATATAAGGTAACTGAGCTTATTAAAGGTAACAAGTACAGACTTAAGAACTTAGTAACAGGAGAGTATACAAATGAACATTTAGACCACATGGAGTTAGCTAAAATGACTGTTGACGAGACTGATGAGAAAGATGACAATGAACTTACCCAGACAGATCCTCCTATTGGGACACAACCTTCTGTGGTTGACAGACCACTTGATGTTCAGCAACCCCATACTAGCACTTATAATCTTAAATCTAGACCTCTCGTTTCAACCATGCACTCACCACATGTCCATTGGCTAGATGTTAACGAGGTTATCTCTCAAGATGATAGTTTGTCACATGCAGTTTCATCTGTTCCTGATCTTCAGTCAGAGCCAGAGTTGTATAGTGCTTTGGATGAGCTAGGTGTAGATATCCGCAGAATTTATAATTGAGTGCACTCTGCAGTTATTCTGTTTTGGCTTTGCAAAATTCATTGCAGTATTTCCACCACATGTGTCTTATTATTACCATTATATATATATATATATATATATATATATATTATATATATATATATATATATATATATAAATATATATATATATATATATATATATATATATATATATATATATATATATATATATATATATATATGGTATGATGATGTTTTTCTCAATTTTATTTTGTGTTATAAATTAGATGCCATTGTTAAGTCTACTGCCATTTGTATTTTTACAGTGCTTGTCATAAGAGTTCATTAATGTTTTAGCAACCATATTGAGGCCAGTGAATCCTGACTGCTGTCACTCAGATATTAGTCTTCTTGATCCAGGTCTTGTATATAGCTTGTAAATACATCGCACATTAAATATATTGTACATTGCTTTTGTAAATATATTGTACATTAACAAAAAAAAAAGAAAAAAATCATTATCTAATCTTAAAATTCATTTGTGGTTGTTAGGTCAGAACTTGTTCCATTAATGTAATAATTGTTTAATTTTGTATTGTTTCAAGCACATGCCATTAACACATGTTAATAATTTTGTTTAGGCAATACCTTGAGTTGTATTGTTCATATCTGATAAATAGACATACACATGTTCTTAATACTCTGGTTTAAATGGTTTAATCAAAGCATTGTTACCATGATTTTCACCTATTATGATTAATTTTTTTTTTTTGGTGCATATGCCGAGGTGTTAGTATTACGCACACCTGATCTTTTTTCAATGTTTATTATGCAAATTTCACATGTAAGCCATTATTGAATGCCACCGAGGTCCATTCAGTATCATTGTAACTATATAGCTAGCCAGAGCTTGTCGACAAGGGACGTCGACTTGGTAGCGTGTCCGAGCGGTATTATACTCAAATTCTATGACAGTTGGAACATAACCAATCACAGGCGAGTAGGCCTCTGACGTCATGCCAGACAGTCAGTCACCAGCCATGCTTGCAGCAGCCTCAGTTCTCACGACAGACTCAGAGTAGGTGGACCTCGGCTGGTCAGTTATACACCTTGTTGCCTTAATCAATAAATCTACAGAAGTGTCTACGGTGTATCATATTCAACACCAAACAAGGCAACGAATATTACAGGTTATTCCCATTGACTTCATTTTGTGTGCTATCACGATATGGTCACATTTATCGAAAGCCTTTGCGAAGTCCGTGTATATCACATCAGCTTTCTGTTTTTCTTCTAATGCCTCAGTGACTTTGTCGTAGTGCTCCAGTAGCTGTGAGAGGCACGATCTTCCCACTCGAAATCCATGTTGGCCTGGGTTGTGAAGGTCATTGGTCTCCATGAACTTGGTGACCTGACTCCTAATCACTCTCTCAAATACTTTTATTTTGTGCGATGTTAGTGCTACTGGTCTATAATTCTTTGCCAATGCTTTGCTCCCTCCCTTGTGTAGAGGGGCTATGTCTGCTACTTTAAGTGCATCTGGTATCTCCCCCGTGTCCAAGCTCTTCCTCCACACTATACTGAGTGCCTGTGCTACTGGCACTTTGCATTTCTTTATAAATATTGAATTCCACAAGTCTGGACCTGGGGCCGAGTGCATGGGCATGTTTTCAATTTCTCTTTCAAAATTTAGTGCGCTCGTGTTGATATCAGTAATATTTACAGGGGTTTGAATATCCCGCATAAAGAAATTTTCTGGATCTTCTACTTTCATGTTGTTTATTGGAGTGCTAAACATGTCCTCATACTGCTTTATTAGGATTTCACTAATTTTTTTGTCATCCTCAGTGTATGAACCTTCACTTGTACGAATAGGTCCAATACTGGCAGTGGTTTTTGCTTTTGATTTCGCATATGTGAAGAAGTACTTTTGATTTTTCTTTATTTCTTGAATTGCTTTCTGTTCTAATTGCCTTTCTTCAGTTTCATATGAGTGTTTCAATTTCCGCTCGATTTCTTCAATCTCCCTATTTAAATTGTTTTTTGTTTGAAGGGAAATTCGTGTCTGTATAAGCAGTCCGTTATTTTTTTCCTGCGTTTATAGTGTCGTCTGCGTTCTCTTTCTACGTTGGATCTCTTTCTGGCTTTCCTCAATGGAACATGTTTCAGACTTGATTTATATGACTTCATATAAACTGCTGCTTCATATTTAGAAGCAGACTCTGCTTCTAAATTCTTATGAGCTTGTTTTGCTTCCAACTTCTTATGAGCTAGATCTGCTTCTTATTTCTTATGAGCTTGCTCTGCTTCTTATTTCTTATGAGCTTGCTCTGCTTCTAACCTTTTATCTGCATACTCTGCTTCTAACTTCTAATGATCTTGCACTGCTTCTAACTTCATATGAGCTTAGTCTGCTTCTAACTTCTTATGACCTTTGTCGGCATTTAACTTCTTATGAGCTTACTCTGCTTCTAATTTTTTACTAGCTTGCTCTGCTTCTAGCATCATTCCAGCTTTCTCTGTTTATATTTTCATATGAGCTTACTCTGCTTTTAACTCCTTATGAGCTTGCGCTGCTTCTAATTTCATATAAGCTTGCACTGCTTCTAACTTCTTAGGAGGTTACTCTGCTTGTAACTTCTTATGAGCTTGGTCTGCCTCTGTTTATAAGCCTACAATGCATCTAACTTCTTTTGAGTTTACTCTTCTTCATTCTTCTTATGAGCTTACTCTGCTTCTAACTTCTTATGAGCTTGCTCTGCTACTAACATCTTACGAGTTTGCTCTGCTTCTAACTTCTTATTAGCTTGCTCTGCCTCAAACTTCATACGAGTTTACTATGCCTCTAACTTCATATGAGCTTACTCTGCTTTTAACTTCACATCATCTTACTCTGTTTACAATTTCATATGAGGTTACTCTGCTTATAACTTCAAATAAGCTTATCATGCTTCTAACTCTTCATGAGCTTGCTCTGCTTCTAACCTCTTATGAGTTTACTCTGCTTTTCTCTTCTTAAGCTTGCGCTGCTTTTTGATTCTTATGAGCTTGCTCTGCTTCTAACTTCTTATGCCCTTATTCTGTTTCTAACTTTTATGAGCTTGCTCAGCTTGTTACTTCCTTTGAGCTTGCTATTCTTCCAACTTCATTGGAGCTGACACTGCCCCTAATTTCTTATGAGCCTGCTCTGCTGCTAACCTCTGGTGAGCTTGCACTGCTTCTAAATTTTATTTAGTTTGTTCTCCCTCTAACTTCATATGAGCTTACTCTGCTTCTAACTTCTTATGGACTTGCGTTCCTTCTAACTTCTTATGATCTTGCAAAGCTTCTAACTTCATTTGAGCTTGGTCTGCATTTAACTTTTTGTGAGCTTATTCTGCTTCTAACTTCTTATGAGTTTGCTCTGCTTTAAACTTTTTTGAGATTACTCCACTTCTAACTTCTTAAGAGCTTGGTCTGCTACTAACGTCTTATGAATTTGCTCTCCTTCAAATTTTTTTTAGATTTCTCCACTTCTAACTTGGTATCAGCTTGCTCTGCTTCAAACTTCAGATGAGCTTACTCTGCTTCTAACCATTTATGAGCTTAGTCTGCTTCTAACCATTTACGAGCTTACTCTACTTCTAAATTCTGATGTGCTTACTCTGCTTCTAAATTCTTAGGAGGTTACTCTGCTTCTAAATTCTTATGAGTTTACTTTGCCTCTAAATTCTTATGAGCTTACTCTGCTTCTAACTTCTTATGAGCTTACTCTACCTCTAACTTCTTATGAGCTTACTCTACCTCTAACTTCTTATGAGCTTACTTTGCTTTTAACTTCTATTGAGATTGCTCAGCATCTAAATTCTTATGAGTTTACTCTGATTCTAAATTCATTGAGCTTCGTCTTGTTCTAACTTCTTATGAGCTTACTCTGCTTTTACTTCGTATGAGCTTCGTATGAGATTCTGCATGCTTCTAACTCAATGCTTTCGTCTGCTTCTGACTTCATATGACCTTCATCGGCATTTAATTTCTTATGAGCTTCCTCATCTTGTAAATTCTTATGAGTATGCTCTGTTTCTAACTTTTTTTTAGCTTACTCTGCTTTTAACTTCTTACTAACTTACCCTGCTTCTAACCTCTATTAGCTTGCTCTGCTTTTAACTTCTTATGATTTCACTCTGCTTCTACTTTTACAATGAGTTTACTCTGTTTCTAACTTCTGATGACGAACTTGACTCTGCTTCCAAGTTCTTATGAGCTTGCTCTACTTCTAATTTCTTATGAGCTTGCTCTGCTTCTAACTTCTTATGAGCATTCTCTGCTTTTGACTTCTTATGAGGTTGATCTGCTTCTAAATTCTTATTAGCATACTCTGTTTCTAACTTCTTAAGAGCATACTCTGTTTCTAACTTCTTAGGAAGTTACTCTGTTTCATACTTCTTATGAGCTTACTCTGCTTCTAACTTCCTATGAACTTGCTCTGCTACTAACTTCTTACGAGCCTGTCAGGTTTTAACTTTTTATCAGCTTGCTTTGCTTTTAAATTTTGATCAGCTTCCTCTACTTCAAACTTCTTATGTTTTGCTCGGCCTCTACCTTCATATGACCTTACTCAGCTTTTAACTTCATATCAGTTTACTCTGCTTACAATTCCATATGAGCTTATTCTGCGTATAACTTCATATGAGCTTACTTTGCTTCTAACTCCTTATGAGCTTGTTCTGCATCTAACTTCTTATGAGCTTACTCTGCTTCTAACTTCTTATGAGCTTACTTTGATTCAAACTTCATATGAGCTTACTCTGCTTTTAACTTTTATGAGCTTACCCTGATTCTAACTTTTACAAGCTTACTCAGCTTCTAATTCCTTATGAGCTTGCTATGCTTCTAATGTCTTTTGATCTTGCTCTGCTTCTAACTCTTATGAGCTTGCACTGCTTCTAACTTCATATGAGCTTGCTCTGCTTCTAACATCTTACGAGCTTGCTTTGTTTTCTATTTTCTTATGAGTTTACTCTGCCTTAACTTCTCATGTGCTTACTCAGCTTCTAATTTCTTATGCGCCTACTCTGCTTCTAACTCATTTGAGCTTTCTCTGCTTCAAACATTTTACAAGCTTACTATGCTTCTAACTCCTTATGAGTTTGCTCTGATCTAATTTCTTATAAGCTTGCTCTGCTTCTAACTTCTTATGAGCTTACTCTGCTTTTACCATCTTATGAACTTGATCTGCTTCAAAATTCTTATGAGCATACTATACTTCTAACTTCTAATGAGCTTACTCTGCCTTTCATTCTTTTGAGCATACTATGCTTCAAACTTCTTATAAGAACATTAGAACATAAGAAGAAAGGCAACTGCAGAAGGCCTATTGGCCCATACGAGGCAGCTCCTACTTACAACCACCCAATCCCACTCATATACATGTCCAACCCTGCATGAAACAATCGAGGGATCCCACCTCCACCACGTTACATGGTAATTGGTTCCACAAATCAACAACCCTGTTACCAACCGTATTTACCCAAGTCTTTCCTAAATCTAAACTTATCCAATTTATACCCATTGTTTCGTGTTCTGTCTTGTGTTGATACTTTTAATACCCTATTAATATCCCCTTTGTTATGTTCATTCATCCACTTGTAACTTCTACCATGTCACCCCTAACTCTTCGCCTCTCCAGTGAATGCAATTTAAGCTTATTAATCTTTCTTCATATGAAAGATTTCAAATTTGGGGGAATTAACTTTGTCATCCTACGCTGGACACGTTCAAGTGAATTTATATTCATTCTTTAGTACGCGACCAAAACTGAACTGCATAATCTAAAGGGGCCTAACCAGAGCAAGATATAGCTGAAGAACCACACTAGGTGTCTTGTTACTAACGCTTCGATTAATAAATCCCAGTGTCCTATTGCTTATTACAAACATTCATGTATTGATCCTTTTGTTTTATTTCTTACTAATCATAACACCCAGATCCCTTTCGCAATCCGACTTCGCAATCTCAACACCATCTGGTCGTATCTTGTAACTCTATCATCATTACCGTACCTCAAACTTTACATTTATTAGCATTAANACCTTTATTGTCTTATCACCTGACCCAGTGCGGGTATATAATCAAACCACATTGTAACATTTCCTCACTTGAGAATGAACCATGGAGGTTCGAAACGTTGTACAAATTGTTTAAATAAGTGTAATACATTCTATAGTAATCCACATCTTTTCTTCACCCAGAAATTACGAAAATGAGTTTTGGAGAACTCCTATTTCAGCTAAGCCCTGATGCTAAGAAAATAGTTAGAGGGATAGAAGCCCTAAATCAGAAGATAGTAAATACAGAATATGCGGTCATATTCAATGAAACATGTTTAAAAGAAAACCTGCTGCCAGTATACACCAATATATATATATATATATATATATATATATATATATATATATATATATAACTGGCACGCGTCTCACACCACACGCCCTCCGAATTGTTGTGGCCCTCCGCCTTGCTGCCCCAATCCACACCAGATATAGGTGTATTTGCGGCGAGGTGGTGGCTGACGGGTACGGCCACCATGGCCTACTCTGCCAAAGTTCAGGAGGATGGCACTCGAGGCACAGTGAAGTTAACGACATCATCAAGAGGAGCCTCACCACAGCTGGATGCCCAGCTGAGAGAGAGCCTCGTTACCTAACGCCCCGTAACTCTGATGCTCTTATTGGTCGCCCGGATGGTATCACAGTGAACCCCTGGAAGAATGGCAAGCAGTTGGTATGGGACTACACGTGCGTATCAACCCTGGCTAACACCTACATTGAACTCAGTGTTGCACAACCAGGTGGCGCTGCCACCCACAGGGAAGCAGCCAAATCCCGTAGGTATAGAGAACTGGATCACCACTACAATTTTGTCCCCATTGCTTCTGAGACACTCGGCGCCTGGGGTAAAAGTGCTACAAGTTTTTTGAAGGAACTGGGTTCTAGGCTCATTGAAACAACAAGGGACCCTACAGCTGCCAGCTTTCTTTTACAGCACCTCAGCGTGGCGATACAGAGGGGAAATGCGCACTGCATCCAGGGTTCCTGCCCGCCATCTGAGGAGCTGGAGGAACTCGACAACCTATGATAACCATCTTTGTAACCTATATGTAACTCCTTTTTTGTAACAAAGTTCAAATAAAGCAAATATATATGTGTACATACAAAAGAATGTGGGTGGTAGGAGAAGAAAATATTAGTGTTCAGTGAGAAACCACAAGGTCTCCTCTGAATACGTTTTATTTTCTTCTCCGAGGCTATGGGTCCCCACATTGGCACCAGAGGTGGTACCCTCACAAACTTATATATATATATATATATATATATATATATATATATATATATATATATATATATATATATATATATATATATATATATATATATATATATATATATGAACAAGCCTGAATGGTCCCCAGGACTATATGCAGCTGAATATTCATATATATTCTTATAAGGTTACTTATAAGAATATATATGAATATTCATATATACTTATATTCTTATAAGGTTACTTTGCTTCTAACTTCTTACAAGCTTACTCTGCTTCAAACTTCAAATGAGCTTAACCTGCTTCTGACTTCATCTGAGCATACTCTGCTTCTAACTTCATATGAGCTTAACCTGTTTCTAACTTCATCTGAGCTTTCTCTGCTTCTAACTTCATATGGACTTAACCTGTGTCTGATAAGCATAGCTCTGCATATCAGCTAACTCTGCCTCTAACTTCATATTAGCTTACTCTGATTCTAAATTCATTTGAGCCTGCTCTGCTTCTAACTTCACATAACCTTGCTGTGCTCCTAACATCATATGAGCTTACGCTGCTTCTAACATCATATGGGCTTGATCCGCTTCTAACTTCATATAAGCTTAATCTGTTTCTAAATTCTAATGAGCTTGGTCTGCTTCTAACTTCATTTGAGCTTACTCTGGTTGATACCTGGTTGATGGGGTTCTGGGAGTTCTTTTACTCCCCAAGTCCGTCCCGAGGCCAGGCTTGACTTGTGAGAGTTTGGTCCACCAGGCTGTTGCTTGGAGCTGCCCGCAGGCCCACATACCCACCACAGCCCGGTTGGTCCGGCACTCCTTGGAGGAATAAATCTAGTTTCCTCTTGAAGATGTCCACGGTTGTTCCGGCAATATTTCTTATGCTTGCTGGGAGGGTGTTGAACAACCGCTGACCTCTGATGTTTATACAGTGTTCTCTGATTGGGCCTATGGCACCCATGTTCTTCACTGGTTCTATTCTGCATTTTCTTCCATATCGTTCACTCCAGTACGTTGTTATTTTACTGTGTAGATTTGGTACTTGGCCCTCCAGTATCTTCCAGGTTTATATTATTTAATATCTCACTCGTCTTCTTTCTAGTGAGTACATTTGGAGGGCTTTTAGACGATCCCAATAATTTAGGTGCCTTATCGCGTCTATGCGTGCCGTATATGTTCTCTGTATTCCCTCTATTTCAACAATCTCTCCTGTTCTGAAGGGGGAAGTGAGTACTGAGCAGTACTCAAGACGGGACCACACAAGTGACTTGAAGAGTACAACCATTGTGATGGGATCCCTGGATTTGAAAGTTCTCGTAATCCATCCTGTCATTTTTCTGGCTGTCGCAATATTTGCTTGGTTATGCTCCCTAAACGTTAGGTCGTCAGACATCATTATTCCCAAATCCTTTACATGCTGTTTTCCTGCTATGGGTACATTTGATTGTGTTTTATACCCTGTACTATGTTTAAGGTCCTCATTTTTACCGTACCTGAGTACCTGGAATTTATCACTGTTAAACATCATGTTATTTTCTGATACCCAGTCGAAAACTTTATTAATATCAGCTTGAAGTTTTTCAATGTCTTCAGCCGAGGTATTTTTCATACTGATTTTTGTGTCATCTGCAAAGAATGATTCAAAGCTGTGACTTGTATTTTTGTCTATATCTGATATAAGAATAAGGAAAAGCAGTGGTGCAAGGACCTGAGGTACAGAGCTTTTAACTGCACTTGGACTAGATTTTATATGGTTGACCGTTACTCGCTGAGTCCTGTTTGACAGAAAACTGAGTATCCAGCGTCCTACTTTACTGTTATACTCAAATTCTATGACAGTTGGAACATAACCAATCACAGGCGAGTAGGCCTCTGACGTCATGCCAGACAGTCAGTCACCAGCCATGCTTGCAGCAGCCTCAGTTCGCACGACAGTCTCAGAGTAGGTGGACCTTGGCTGGCCAGTTATACACCTTGTTGCCTTAATCAATAAATCTACAGAAGTGTCTACGGTGTATCATATTCAACCCAAACAAGGCAACGAATACTGGTAGCAGCAGTGGGATCCAGAATTATTTTTCTGGAAACGAAAATTCAAGTACCCACATCGCCTTGTGCTCCAGCTGCCACCGCCGCCACCGCTATCAGCCGCCTCCATAAGCCGCCATCCTGCCACCCATGCATCAAATATTGTGCCAGTCCGGGGTCCTGCCATCAACCACTACTCCAGGCCAACGTCTCAGAAGTAAAGGTCAATATTTTCCTGTGAGAATGCTAATTCATCAGTGAGGAGAAAGGAAGCTTCCCGCGTCAGCCTTTTTTGAATCTCGCGCTCACGTGGGAACCTGCACCACCACCACCACAACCACCACCACCCAAGCTGTCAGCATCAAAGCTTTGTGAGTGTTCAAGCTACTGCAATCGTCGTCAGTCATCGTCTCAAGTATCAACTGATCATTGTGTGTGTTGTACTGTTATTCAAGAGGAATTGGTGGAAAAAAAAGACTTCAACTGTCTGACTAGTGTCGCCCCCCCCCCAAGCTCACACACCTCGCCATGTTGCCACATCGACACATTGCCTCCTCTCACCATCGCCACAGCCACCTGCTACACCACTCTGCTGTGAACTCCTGCCTCGAAAATCGTGCTTCCTCCACCGCCATCGACGCAATATCGTCGTCTCAGAGTTTTTCTTCGCGCTCCCAACATCAATCTAGTGTGGGGTCTCCCGAGCTTCGCGCCACTGCCCCCAGCAGCGCTGCCGTCGCACCAGATTATAAACAAGCCCTCGCATGTGCCTCTTCACACGCGCCCTGTCGCCGTTTTTCGTGTTGGCCACTGTTATATTGCAAATCCTGCAGCCCTGAGTTAAATAATTAAGAGCTAAGATATCGTGTGCTATGTTTTAAAGAGGTTTAACGTAAATATATCCATAATATCTTACGAATTAACCATTCAGTGACTTCCTAAATATTGGAGCTGGTTCAGCACTCCACTCCCAAAGTTTCACCGAGTGATTTCAACATTCATGCTTCTCACAGTAATTTCATTGTGCATTAATTGTGTTGATAGTGTTTTTAGCAAATTCAAAGTAAAGAGAAGTAAGAAATTCTTGTTTTAGTAGCAGTTAAGGATTTGTACAATATAATTCTTTTCAATTCCTCCAGGCCTAAAATTGAAATTTATTCCTTCAATATTTCATATTATAATTTTTACCATAGCAGTTATATACATTCCTGTGTCCAGTTCATGTGCTACATCCATATTTCTTGCATTGCCCCTTGTTGTGTTGAATCATTTTAATGAAATTTTGCAATTACACTTTCCAGTCTTTATTTTAAATTGCTGCACTTAGCCTGGTTTAATTAATCTACATGCTTCTAATTCCAGCCATTTTAATGAAAGATTGCTAATTTAATTCACAATTTTGCTTGTTCTTAATTATTTGTTGCCTAGCCCAATTTAATAATTTTATTTCTGCCATTTTCTTGCTTTAGCCAAGTTGATATTTTTTTTTTAGTGTTTATTTTTGTGTATACTATTTCTGATGCCTGGTGCACTTAATTATAATCTGCGTTCAAACATTCCTTCCACGGCTGTGACAATGCCTACCATTGTTGAAACCCCTTCAGACTCAACGGGAACAGTTGCTCATCCCAATGGCCAGAGATCAGCTCAGGAAATGGCTATTCTTCTTTTTGTTGGTGAATCCCGCTTATTAGAATCATGGTTTAGTAAGGTTGAAGCGAAAACAGTTGCACGTTTTTCTAAGCCTACTGATGCCGAATACTTGGCAATTGCATGGTCAGCTGTGGACACAACCAAAGGTGATGCACGTTTTATTGTTGATGAGAAAGCTATTGTTAGCCTCCAGTCTTGGTCTGAATTTAAGGATTTCTTTCGCCGGCGTTTTGTTAACAAAGGAGACCTAGACCCGTATAGGTTAGTCAAGAAAATTACCAATCCCACCATGCAGCCTGGTGAATCGTTTAATGCGTTTACTAGCCGTCTTGATCAGTATCTGTATCCCTTAGTGTCTGCTATGAATAGTTCGTCTTGGTTAGATAAAGACAATAATCTGTCCCCTGAGGCTATGGCCAAGATGATAGCATTTGAAACTTTAATGCATTTTGCCCCAGAGCATACTAAACCAATCGTTGAGCAACAAAATTTCGGAGTTAAACATGAAATTGGTGAAGTGTTTGAGGCTATTAACAATGCTGCCGATAAACTAGCTCCCCGAAGTGCTCAACTGTTGCCATACTCTGATACTGTAAATGTAGTAACAAGCTCTCAGCATCCTCCCACAAACTCTCAAAACTCTTGGTCGCAGAACCGTACCCATGCTCGTAGCCCCCAGTCAAATTCGCCTCCTCATAAGTTGCCGAAACGCCATAGTCCACAACCATCCATTCCTTCATGTTAGCATTGTGGTAAGAGTAACCACCTCGCAAGGGACTGTTGGTCTGCCCCTAGATCATCACCTAGACAATTCTCTCAGTCCCCTCGTCAATCTAATCATTCTAGGCTCCCATATTGCAAGTACCACAAACAAGTTGGTCACCACACTGCGGATTGTAGAGCTAGGCAAAGGACATCCCCACCTCGTAACTCCCATGGTCAGTCTTGGCAAGGCACACAGCGTCCAAGACATTATCAGACCTTGCGTAATTACAACTCCCAGCCCAGCTATAATGCAACTTCGAATTATAATACTCAGTCACAGAATGCTGGAGTTCAGAATGTTCACTCCATGTCGTCGGGAAACCCCCATGGCCATCTGCTAACCAATTCAAGCTAGCCAATCCTAGTGCCCTCCCTGTGTATTCAGTAGCTACCCAAAATAGATTCGGACACTTGACAGAGGAGGACACTGACCCTAGACCAGTTGTAGATGTTGACGGAACCACAGTGAATTTGACCCAGACAAGACGCAGACATCCCAGACAACATAAGTCACAAGTAGTAACTTGTCCAGTCTCAAGCGATGGTCCCCTTGTCTCAGCCATTGTCCATGGTAGAGTTTTAAAAGTTTTTCTTGACTCAGGTACAAAAATTAATATTGTCAAGCCCTCAGCTCTTAGAGACATTGCAAGTAAGTACCCTACTACGATAAGGAAGTGCCCCATACCTTTTCTAAGTGGTGTTTCAGGAAATAAAGTAAAAGTTCAGGGTGAAATTGACCTCCCACTCAAGTTAGATGATGTCACATTGTCTATAACATGTTTAGTTGTTGACGTTATTCATTTTCCTGGAGACATTCTCTTAGGTCTGTACACCATGATTGATGAAAATATTGCATTGTTTCCCCATCGTTGGAACATAAGTATCAAAGACCACGTTATATCCTTGTGTAGCATGTATGACAGGGCCATGAGTTCAACCTTCAATCAGATTACGTTAATTTTGTTGACACCCGCCTTCCTAGCGTAGGTTTGTCAGATCCTCATCGTGGTAGCATACCCGAGAAAACAGGCACTCGATTGAAGCATCGTAGTTGTGCAGTTGTTAAGGAGAGTGAGTATCGGGACTTTCTGGAAGGGGACTCCCTAACAGATTCTCGTTTCACGTCTCACTCGCCGGGCAGCTTCCATCTCTGAAGTCAGTGGTTCCACGGCTACTGACACTGTGCTGCACTCTCATTCTCTCACCAGAATAGGAGTTAAGGTTCAGGGAGTGCCTGAGTTGTCGGATGTGATTGCGGAAAGTGAAACATGTAAAGTGAATGGTACGTTTGTTGAACCCTCCTGGCACACAGTGCAGGATGGTACTGTTACATTGTATATTGCAAACACTAGTAATGCCAACATTCATCTCCAGTCCGGCACCCATGTTGTAGATTTTGCCCACTACTCGTTACCGTTGTGAGTTGTGGATGATGTCTTCATGGATCATACTGTTTATACTCTCACACCAGGAGAACAGGGATCTCAGCCAGAGGTGCAAGCACTACACCTCAGTCCTACTGATTTTCCTGACTCTGTGGCTCAGCTTTTGGAAATTTTGAACAGGAATAGAGCCGTTGTTGCTCTACCAGGAAAAAAATTAGGCCTCACTCCTCTTATTACACATAAAATTCCCCTTGAACTAGGAACTACGCCTATTTATGTACCAGCTTACCGTCTTCCCCATGCTCAGAGAGCAGAAGCCGATAGACTCGTAGAGGAAATGTTACAGAGTGATGTAATTGAAGCGAGTAATTCGCCATGGAACGCTCCATTAATTCTTGTACCAAAGCGAGATGGGACTTGGAGACCTGTAATCGATTATCGGAAGCTTAACAGAGTAACGATACCTGATCGTTTCCCACTTCCAGCTAAATGATTTGTTGCAAAGTATTGGTCGAAATAAAGTATTCTCAACGTTAGATTTGTTGCAGGGATTCTGGCAAATCCCCCTTGATGAGGAAAGTAAACAATTGACAGCCTTTAGTACTCCCAATGGTCATTTTCATTTCAAAAGAATGCCATTTGGTTAGCTTCTGTTGACGAGACTGATGAGGAAGATGACAATGAACTTACCCAGACAGATCCTCCTATTGGGACATCACCTTCTGTGGTTGACAGACCACTTGATGTTCAGCAACCCTATACTAGCACTTATAATCTTAGATCTAGTCCAACGTTATTGGACTACTAGCGGAGTAGTCCAATAACCTTTTCACGGCTCATGACTAATCTATTTCGTAGACTGATAGGAAGTACTCTTCTAGTTTACCTTGATGGTCTCATAATCATGTCGCAAGATGTTCAGACTCATTTCCAGAACCTTGAGAAAGTACCTGCAAATCTCGCTGAAGCTAATTTAAAAATAAAGCTCACAAAATGTTAATTTTTAAATGAGAAGATTAATTTCCTTGGACATACAGTTACACCTTCAGGTATTACATTGAATGAATCAAAAATTATTGCTGCCCGTGATTTTCCAACACCTCGTATCGCAGAAGCCGTAAGACAGTTCACAGGTCTAGTAGGATTTTATCGTTCATTTATTGCTGGATTCTCTATTATAGCCGCTCCACTTTACAAGTTGCAAAGAAAAGATGAACCCTTTGTTTGGGGAGAGGCCCAGGATCAGTCATTCAAAAAAATCAAGGCAGCCTTGATTTCGTCACCTGTCCTAAGGTACCCAGATTTTTCTAAACCTTTTACGTTGGTACAGATGCTAGTGACATAGGTTTAGGTGCTGCATTACTTCAAACAGAAGGTCACAGAGATCACGCAATAGCTTATGCAAGCCGTACATTATCTAAAGAAGAGAAAATTATAGTGCAACAGAACGAGAAGCCTTAGCAGTTGTCTGGGCACTTAAACATTTAAGGAATACAATTTATAATACCCAGTTCATGTTCTTACAGATCAACAACCATTAATTCTCTTGTTCAAAAAATAAGAATCCAGTGGAAAGTTTGCTAAATATTTGCTCGCAATTCAAGAATTCAATCCCACATTTGGATATCTTCACGCTATTCTTTATGGTACAGATAAGATCCTCCCTAATGAATTGATTAACGTACCTCCTATCCCTTATAAATGTAGATGATTTTGTTCAAGTGAAGCGTAGACGAATGAAACTAGTATTCAAGAAAATCGAGAACAACTGTCAAAGCTACAACCGAGTTCACTCAAGAAGGAATGCCACGAGCACCTTGAGGTGCTTCCGGGGCTTAGCGTCCCCGCGGCCCGGTCATCGACCAGGCCTCCTGGTTGCTGGACTGATCAACCAGGCTGTTGGACGCGGCTGCTCGCAGCCTGACGTATGAGTCACAGCCTGGTTGATCAGGATCCTTTGGAGGTGCTTATCCAGTTCTCTCTTGAACACTGTGAGGGGTTTGCCAGTTATGCCTTATGTGTAGCGGAGCTGTTGAACTGTTCGGCCCTCTGATGTTGATAGAGTTCTCTCTCAGAGTACCAGTTGCACCTCCGCTTTTCAACGGGGGTATTCTGCACATCCTGCCATGTCTTCTGGTCTCATGTGATGTTATTTCTGTGTGCAGGTTTGGACCAGCCCCTCTAATATTTTCCACGTGTAAATTATTATGTATCTCTCCCGCCTGCGCTCAAGGGAGTACAGATTTAGGCTCTTTAGTCGGTCCCAATAGTTTAGATGTTTTACTGAGTGGATTCTAGCAGTAAGGATCTCTGCACGCTCTCCAGGTCAGCAATTTCTCCAGCTTGAAAGGGGCTGTCATTGTGCAGCAGTACTCCACTCTAGAGAGCACAAGCGTTTTGAAAAGTGTCATCATCGGTATAGCATCTCTAGTGTGAAAAGTTCTTGTTATCCAACCTGTCATTTTTCTTGCAGTTGTGACGGCTACTTTATTGTGTTCTTTAAAGGTAAGGTCTTCCGACATGAGTACACCCAGATCCTTTACGTTGCCTTTTCTCTGTTATGATTTGTCTGAGTTTTGTACGTGGTTTCCGTTTTTATATTTTCATTTTTTCCATAGCGCATGAGCTGGAACTTATCTTCGTTAAACACCATATTATTTTCTGTAGCCCATAGAAAGACCTGATCTACATCTGACTGGAGGTTGCCGTGTCCTCTATGTTGCCTACTCTCATGAAGATCCTAGTGTCATCTGCAAAGGATGATACAGTGCTATAGGTGTGTTCTTGTCTATGTCCGATATGAGGATGAGAAAAAGTACTGGAGCAAGCACAGTACCCTGGGGGACTGAGCTCTTAACGGTTGATGGGCTGGATTTTATTTTGTTGACTATTACACATTGGGTTCTGTTGGTCAGGAAATTGTAGATCCATCTGCCTATTTTTCCGGTAATTCCTTTGAACGCATTTTATGTGCAATAACACCATGGTCACATTTATCAAAAGCTTTTGCGAAATCTGTGTAAATTACATCAGCGTTTTGTTTGTCTTCCATAGCATCTAATGCCATATCATAGTGGTCCAGCAACTGCGACAGGCAAGAGCGCCCTGTTCTGAAACCATGTTGTCCGGGGTTATGGAGATGCTGTGGTTCCATGTATTTTGTGAGCTTACTTCTTAGCACTCTCTCAAAAATTTTTATGATGTGCGATGTTAATGCTATCGGTCTGTAATTTTTTGCCTCTGCCTTATTTCCTCCTTTATGAAGTGGTGCTATCTCTGCTGTTTTTAGTATGTCAGGAATAACGCCAGTATCTAGGCTTTGTCTCCACAGAATGTGAAGGGCCTGCGATAGTGGTTTTTTACAGTTCTTGATGAATATGGAGTTCCAAGAATCCGGGCCTGTGCAGAGTGTATAGGCATACTGTTTATGGCTTCTTCAAAATCCAGTGGGGATAGGGTACGTCTGATATATGACTTGATGTTGGTATCATATCCATGAAAAATTCATTTGGGTTATCAATCTTTAATGCGTTTAATGGCTCGCTGAAAACAGAGTCGTACTGCTTCCTCAGTAGTTCGCTCATTTCTTGTTGTCATCGGTGAAAGTTCCATCTCCCTTTCGCAGGGAGCTAAACCAGTAAAATAACTATCGGATCTGTAGTATGGTACTTAACCAACACAGGTCTGGCCCTATGTACAAGTTAACTAAGAAGTTTTTGGGCCATATAAGGTAACTGAGCTTTTTAAGGTAACAAGTACAAGACTTAAGAACTTAGTAACAGGAGAGTATACAAATGAACATTTAGACCACATGGAGTTAGCTAAATGACTGTTGACGAGACGATGAGGAAGATGACAATGAACTTACCCAGACAGATCCTCCTATTGGGACACAACCTTCTGTGGTTGACAGACCACTTGATGTTCAGCAACCCCATACTAGCACTTATAATCTTAAATCTAGACCTCTCGTTTCAACCATGCACTCACCACATGTCCATTGGCTAGATGTTAACGAGGTTATCTCTCAAGATGATAGTTTGTCACATGCAGTTTCATCTGTTCCTGATCTTCAGTCAGAGCCAGAGTTGTATAGTGCTTTGGATGAGCTAGTGTAGATATCCGCAGAATTTTAAT
>WNGS01000042.1:198323-213383 GCA_020271785.1 Procambarus virginalis
ATAATGATTGCGTCGACCAAGTGGGAAACGCAAGGTTTGTTACCAAGGTCGATCTGCTGAAAGGATACTATCAAATCCCTTTGTCTCCGAGTGCGAGAAAGATCTCAGCGTTTGCTACTCCAGACGGATTGTACCAGTATAATGTATTTCCGTTTGGTATGAAGAACAACGGAAGTTGTTTCCAGAGGATGATGAACGAAGTGCTAAGAGGGATGGATGATTGCGCCGTGTATACAGACGATATTGTGGTGTTCGCCGATAGCTGGAAACAACACATGAATCGACTGACGGAGTTATTCCAATGGTTGGAAGAAGCGAACCTGACGGTAAATCTGGCCAAGAGCGAATTCGGTAAGGCCCGATTAGAATACTTAGGTTTCATCGTGGGTCAAGGGAAGGTGACTCCAGTAGACCAGAAAGTGAAGGCAATCAAAGAATATCCGAATCCCAGGACGAGAAAAGAATTGTTACGATATTTAGGGATGATCGGATACTACAGAGGATTTTGCAAGAACTTCTCGACAGTGGCACACCCTCTGACTGAATTGCTATCTAAGAACGTTAGATGGAAGTGGGGGGAAGCATGCCAGGAGTCCTTCGAGAAGATCAAGCAGTTATTAACCGAAGCGCCAGTGCTGATTTCGCCCGACTTCGAGTCGGACTTTATCTTGTACGTCGCCGCTAGCGACGTGGGGATTGGAGCCATGTTAGCTCAAGAGAAGGACGGAGTTCACCGTCCAGTAGCATTCTACTCAAAGAAATTCGAAAAGTACCAGAGGGCTTATAGTACGGTGGAAAAGGAAGCCTTAGCCCTGATCCTGGCACTGAAGCATTTCGACGTCTATGTGGGTGGAGGTACTAGACCGGTGCAAGTGTTCACCGATCATAACCCCTTGACGTTCGTGCACAGGATGAAGAACACGAACCAAAGGCTGACAAGATGGGCCCTACTATTACAAGAGTACTGGCTAGAAATCAGGCACATTTAAGGAAAGGAGAATGTGGTAGCAGATGCCCTCTCCCGGATTCACTAACCGATATGACTCTTATTTTATTAAGGGGAGGGTTATGTTACGGTGCCCTCTCCTATCTCTTTCGTTTGCCTGCTGTAAGAGCTATATCGACTCTCCCTACTGTTTCTCTGAGGTACAGGGAAGTCTGTTGGTATGTGTGGTGACCAGATCGGCTTCCAGTTAAGGGAGAAAGGTTACGTTATAAGTTGTGAGTAAAAGGAAATTGGCGCCCTGATGAAAATGAAAGAGTATCCCCTACTGCAGATATGACGTTTTGGAATGGACGCTAGCCGTGTGTGGATTGGGTGGCTTGGGTCATGGGCGACCAATCAGAGCCCGCCGTGACGTCACCGAGTGCCATGGGCGGCGCCAACGTCAGAGTTGACCTGACAGTAGAGACGACAGGACGCACCTCAGTCAGCTCTCAAGGATTGGAGGCTCTACAGGCCTTTCTCAGTGGATTAGAGCTAGCCATCGCAGCCCACCTGATATATTGGAGACCCCGCGCTTCTGGGAAGCAAAAAGGAACCGAGTTCATTGAGCAGAGAAGCGCCAAACTCGGAAAATTGTCGGCGGCGACGCTGGGCGGCAACGCTGGACGTTGAGGGCCTGAAAGGTGTGGCGGGCAGGCTTAGCTGTGACCGGGTCACATCCACTGAGGGTGTTAGAGGGACGACACCGTTCTTAGGACGAGGAGCAACGCCTTGTGAAAGGAACGTGTGTGTGAATATAGCGATTAGCTCAGCGCCCTTTGATGAACCAGGATTGGGATAGCTGAACCTCAGGGATTGGAACAGCGACGACGCGAAGGCTTCACGACACCTGAGGACCTGTGGGAACGTTCCTGGATCGCCGAGGATCGACTCAGGAAGCGTGGGACCCTCACACCATCGAGGGACAGGCGTCGTGAGCCAGGACTGTTAAGGTAGATCATTTTCCCTCCCATTACCCCTTTGTATGATTAGGCTAGATAGATCATAATATTCACTTATGTATGTGGAATTATGACATTAATACTTCAGTAGTAGGATAGGCTGCAGGGCAGCTTATTTCCAGGACTGTCAGAGAGGACAGTGTGTGTGGATGGCAGGACAGTGAAGAAGAGGAGCCGACGTGGTGAAGAGGCCCTTCTGTGAGAGAGTGTGCGACTCCTGTCTATCTGCCCAGTTGATGGAGCCTGGAGAACGTGAGAGAAGAGTTGCTGACAATCTCCAGAGTTATTATTATTATTTTATCATTTTCTCGTATTACTTGTAGTCATATGTGTGATCATGTAATTCGTGTCAGTAAATTCACACATTTTATTATTGAGTTTAAGTGTGCCTCCATTATTATATTTCTATATGAGTATACACGAAGGTCATCATAGTACCATCTAGTTCTTATTGCCTGGAGAGTGGTAAAACAGCACAGACTTATATGAAAGGTACCCTTAGCCATCTGATCAGTATTAGTGCCTGAAAGGTGGCAGCTAATAACGTGGTGGCTAGAGAGAGGTAAAGCCACACGGACCTTCAAGGGAGTGTACCCTGGGCTGACAGTCCAATAGTTGATCTTGGAGTAGCAACGCTCTGGCGACAAACAACATATATACACCCGCTGAACTGCATCGCTGGGGTGCAGATATAATAACCCAGCTGGCGACCTTGTTGAGGAAAAGATAGAGAAGACAGGCGGGAAAGGAGTTCCTGCAACCTTTTTGTCTGGCAGGCAAGACTCAGGGGAGTTACTGTTATAAGGTGAGCCTGAGTCTTCCTTCACTCCTCCTCGGGTCTAGGCCGGAACTGTTAATAGCAGTTTCCCCGTGGTTGACTGAAGGGCTTCCAGGGTGAATCAGTGGCACCCCTTTTCAGTGGTGGAAGCAAAGACCTGCGGAGGTGGGCATTGCTGAGCCTCTCTTCTGGGACCAAGGAGACTCCGGTGAATCCCGGGAGTCGGAGGGGCTGAGCATTCTTTTGAGCCCTAGCAGCTGAGTGCTAGCAGAGCCCCGGCCCACATCCCGTGACAATATATACATATATATATATATATATATATATATATATATATATATATATATGTCGTACCTAGTAGCCAGAACGCACGTCTCAGCCTACTATGCAAGGCCCGATTTGCCTAATAAGCCAAGTTTTCATGAATTAATATATTTTCTAATTTTTTTCTTATGAAATGATGAAGCTACCCATTTCATTATGAATGAGGTCAATTTTTTTTTTATTGGAGTTAAAATTAACGTAGTTATATGACCGAACCTAACCAACCCTACCTAACCTAACCTAACCTATCTTTATAGGTTAGGTTAGGTTAGGTAGCAGAAAAAGTCAGGTTAGGTTAGGTTAGGTAGGTTAGGTAGTCGAAAAACAATTAATTCATGAAAACTTGGCTTATTAGGCAAATCGGGCCTTGCATAGTAGGCTGAGAAGTGCGTTCTGGCTACTAGGTACGACATATATATATATATATATATATATATATATATATATATATATATATATATATATATATATATATATATATATATATATATATATATATATATATGTCGTACCTAGTAGCCAGAACTCACTTTTTGGCCTACTATGCAAGGCTCGATTTGCCTAATAAGCCAAGTTTTCCTGAATTAATATATTTTCTCTTAATTTTTTTCTTATGAAATGATAAAGCTACCCATTTCATTACGAACGAGGTCAATTTTTTTTTATTGAAGTTAAAATTAACGTAGATATATGACCGAACCTAACCAACCCTACCTAACCTAACCTAACCTATCTTTATTGCTTAGGTTAAGTTAGGTAGCCGAAAAAGTTAGGTTAGGTTAGGTTAGGTAGGTTAGGTAGTCGAAAAACAATTAATTCATGAAAACTTGGCCTATTAGGCAAATCGGGCCTTGCATAGTAGGCTGAGAAGTGCGTTCTGGCTACTAGGTACGACATATATATATATATATATATATATATATATATATATATATATATATATATATATATATATATATATATATATATATATGACAATGTCAGACCACGGAGGAAAAATGAAACAGGAATTTCTTTAAGTACTTTCGTATATTAATACATCTTCACTCCTTCTGAAGATGTATTAATATACGAAAGTACTTAAGGAAATTCCTGTTTCATTTTTCCTCCGTGGTCTGACATTGTCACATTTTAAATCACGTGTTTAAATTCGTGATATACACACACACACACACACATATATATATATAATATATATATATATATATATATATATATATATATATATATATATATATATATATATATATTTGTAACCTATATGTAACTCCTTTTTTGTAACAAAGTTCAAATAAAGCAAATATATATGTGTACATACAAAAGAATGGGGGTGGTAGGAGAAGAAAATATTAGTGTTCAGTGAGAAACCACAAGGTCTCCTCTGAATACGTTTTATTTTCTTCTCCAAGGCTATGGGTCCCCACATTGGCACCAGAGGTGGTACCCTCACTTATAAAAAACTTATAAAAACTTATAAAAACTTATAATATATATATATATATATATATATATATATATATATATATATACATATATATATATATATATATATACATATATATATATATATATATAGGGTACCACCTCTGGACGCCTTAAACCACTTGACCAATATATATATATATATATATATATATATATATATATATATATATATATATATATATATATATAATATATATATATATATATATATATGCGAACAAGCCTGAATGGTCCCCAGGACTATATCCGAATGAAAACTCACACCCCAGAAGTGACTCGAACCCATACTCCCAGGAGCAACGCAACTGGTATGTACAGGGACGCCTTAAACCACTTGACCATCACGACCGGACATAAGGAAGTGATAGCCTGAGCTATATGAACACTTCCCCGCCGGCACTTGGATGGTTATCTTGGGCATAGCATTTTTATCAAATCACCTTATTTTTTTGGGGTAACACGTGAGGTAACACTATCACTTCCTTATGTCCGGTCATGATGGTCAAGTGGTTTAAGGCGTCCCTGTACATACCAGTTGCGTTGCTCCTGGGAGTATGGGTTCGAGTCACTTCTGGGGTGTGAGTTTTCATTCATATATATATATATATATATATATATATATATATATATATATATATATATATATATATATATATATATATATATATATATATATATATATATATGTGTGTGAGAAGGCTGCATGAATGCACAAGCCATATGTCACTAAGAACTCTTTGACCCGGCCAGGATTCGAACCCATCCTATCATTGACGATCATTGTGCGGTGGTCACGGTACTGTGTACGTTTAGGGGTGATCCTGGACGGCATGGGTTCGAATCCTGGCCGGGTCAAAGAGTTCTTAGTGATATATATATATATATATATATATATATATATATATATATATATATATATATATATATATATATATATATATATATATATATATATGTATGTATTATATGTATATATATATATATATATATATAATATATATACATATATATAAATATATATACATATATATATATATATATATATATATATATATATATATATATATATATATATATATATATATATATATATATATTTATATATATATATGTGTGTATATATGCCGAATCACCACATGTGAAAAAATGCTTTACGCGTTTTCGGCTAATTCACCTTCATCAGAGCAAAGTAGAATGAAGATAAGAAAACATTGCTGATCAGACCTTTATATCCACCTGGGCAGATCACCTGACCACCAAAAATAAGTGGAGGAAAGGAATTATAAGAATGAAGGTAACTGCAGAAGGCCTATTGGCCCATACGAGGCAGCTCCTATTAATATCTCCAAGTGCCATACGTGTTAAATGATTGCTATATTGTTTTGACGTGCTATATTGAGGCTTAAATAGGGATCCAACTTGTACATACCAGGGCTCACATTAAGGCTGTTGATACAATGTTTGATCAGAGCAGACTCGATCACGTTTCGTTCAACAAAATCCTTACCTTTAACAATACATTTTGCCCTGTGAAGTCGATAGAATGATTACATAAACTGGAATGTAAATACAATGCACTGGATTGCTGGGCTGTAAGAATAGCATATGAATGCTGTTTTAAACGCGAGGAAAGAGATTTACCTGTCTGGCCGATGTAAACACATGCACACTCATTACAAGGGATGGAATACACACAACCTGCTACAGACGAGGGCGAGTTTTAATTAACATGGACTTAACTGTATTATCATTTTGAACACTAGATTAATATTAAGGTTCTTCAGGGCTGGGGCAAGATTTACTACAAGGTAAAAAAACTTTATCAAATGATGGATGACTGTCTTTGCTCTAATATTACGTACAGGGTAAGCTTCTGGCAACTTGGATGTGGCACACATTAAGGTTATCAAAAAACATGACCTGACGTGATCCGATTCAAAATTCCTACACAATAGAAAAGGATGATGGGGGAAAAAGGTTCACTTGGAACTACAATTTGATGCAGGGGAGCTTTAGGTACACTTTGATTAGTTTTACCCACCATTTGATAGGTTACACACTGTCTACAGTATTTGCCAATATCCTTCTTAAGACTAGGACAATAGAAATACTTAGATACCTGATACAACATTCGACTGGTCCCTTGGTGACCGCTTAATAGATCGTCGTGGGCAGCTGAGACAACTGGTTCATGGTATGCTTTGTGGACCACAAGCTAGGTAAGACTCTCACACTCCTCTGAAGAGGGAGATAACTTAGTTCTCCATCGTCTCATCAGCATCTGATCTCGGAGGAAGTATCCAACATCATCTGCCAAATCATCCTCTCTTTAACAGCTTCAGAAAAAAAATATGCATATTATCTAGGGTCACTCTGTTGAAGTTGAGTTAAAGTGTGGGACTTTACATAAAAAATAGGGGAGAGGTAGTAACAGGAGATACTAATTCATTACATGGCACAATACCCTCATCTGCAATAACATCATCCAACCTAACAATAAAAGGGTCAGCCAAGTTGATTTCCGGTTCAAACGTTGGAGGTTTCCCAGCCATCCCTCCGATTGTAGGGCTGAAAACATCACTCTGGGACTTGGCGACTTGAGATCTGGTGACTGGATACACTTCAGGAGTAATCTCACTCGTTGTTGAGAGAACTCTACCTGGGTCACTGAACATGATGGGAAGATGAATGTTTATCATAGTGCAGGCAATGTCAATTCCTAAAATTATATCGACTGCAGTATAGGTAAGGTATCACACCCACACCTACAATACATAGTCCAGGAGTATAGGGGGATTTAATGTATTTTTGCATAAGAGAAACACGTTGCACTACCCCAACTATACTGTATAAGCATTACTTCGTCCAGGTCAACCTTCTTGACCTTGTACAACATACTGGAAGTAATCAACGTTACGTTTGATTACTTTATCAACGTTAGGTTTAATCAACGTTTGTAGTTATGTTTAGGGACACTAGTGTCCCTAAACATAACTACAGGAACCCACTTGTCTACAGCTCCAACCATTTTAGCATGAATCATAAAAGGGTCAAAACCAGCAAGCCACTGTGGCTTACCCTTACAATAGGTCTAGGAATTATGACCTTGCCTTATTTTACTCACCACCCAGGCGTTTGGTCGTAATTCCGAATGTAACCTGAAAAATGATGGACAACATGTTCTTTCCTGTGGCAATAATTACATTGTTTTACATCAGCCGAACTTGTCGAGCCTGATGTGCCTCTACTATGGTTAAAAGTACCCTTAGATTTACAAGATGCCTGGTCTGCCCTGGCTGTAAGAACAGAATTAGCATTATAATGACTACTTTTTGACTTCTTCGAATTATCCTGCCTAGAAGTGAATGCTTTAGGTGCCATATGATAGTTATTATACGGTATCTAATTTATAACTTAAAGCTGAATCATACGCAGAGACACAAGTCATCAAAACATCTTCTACAAATGATACCAGAACATTCACTTCAAAAAGTCACAACAAGCTAGAAAATTAACATGGATCAGTCTAACTGTGTCATTGGCAATATTAATCCTGAACACTAAGATTACAATAATAATGGTCATGAACACAGGAGTTACATCATAACGATCCTGAACAACAGGGGTTACCTGATTGAGATCCCGGACAGGCCCCTATTTATTAAATGTTATGGACCCCCAATAATGTTAATGGGGGGGGGGGAGTATGCCTACAGCATCACTGGAAAGTATAGCCTGGCCAAATATCCATAGGTGTCTAAGGAATTCAAAGGCTTGCAAAAAAAATTCCAGTTTACTGGGCATAAAACATAAGTCACCATATACAATAAACTACAATCTCTTAAATTCACATTCTATTACTTAATCCAGCTTCTTAAAGCTTTGTATGAACTTCAACAGGTCTCAAAACTGCATACACTCAGCACTAGCTGACACCAGGCTCTATCTTTGCGCAGTAGAACATTAGCACTATTATGCTGCTAATACCAAAACAGGATGGTGGTATCACAATCATTAACAAATGAGGTTGAGGAATCAATATCATACATAGCACAATGGCATCACTTGAACTTCTCAGGTATCCACCTCAATAATACATATAAAAGCCACTGTCAAGTAACACAAATAAGGCCACTAAACCCGGACCAGAGTGAGACATGTGCACCTGACTCAGAAGTTCCAAAAGTAGTGACCGCTCAGAAGGCAGGCAAGCCGGGAGCGACACAGTTTCCAACATCCACAAGCCAACTGACACATCTCTTCCAAATATCCCAAGCTCAGATACAGACATTTCTCAATAATTAACTTCTAATTTATAATATAACTAAACAAGGGTTATAATAGACACAACCTTACATAATAATACATATCAGTAATTCAATACATTCTAGAATATATCATGATATACAAATAAGTGAACAGGGAATCCATATTGGCAAGACATGATATCACTGGCTGGAATCGGTACGCAGAGGGGGAAGAGGGGAGGTGGGAGTTAAGGGAGGATTTCAAGACATTACTGATCAGCCGTTATACATAAGTACACATGCATACAATGTAAAGCATCTTATACCAAAATAAGTAACATAACCTTGTCTCTGTGATATACATCTCGCAGTGCCAGAATGTAAATTACTGCTATGACAAGAGGAAAATGCAATAAACAACAATGAAATGGATATTTCACAGTATACACGTGAGTAATACATCCAAGACCTAAATGTATAGATTCTACATCATAATACCCATAGCACGTCTTGTACAGCAATACGTAGCATTCCATAATATAAGCACATAAGGGTGTTTTCCAAGCTACATGACATTAGGCTACTGCTATTCACTACACTTCCAAATATATATCCACAAATACATGGCAAATACTTATTGTACTGAAATATAATATACATGAATTAATTTGACATACAGTGGCATAATTAATAATATTATATTGTCGAAATAAGATTAAGAAAATAATAATATATCATGATACTAAGCTAATCAGCCAAGATACAAGATATATATAATCAGCCATGTTTACTTATGTATATACAGTTTGAACACATCATACACCAGCCACAGAATAATCATACTGGTGTATGTGTGGTCATAACAATATAAACCAACAAAGGTCCAAGATTGCCACTCGTGGACTATTTGATCAGGGTTTCACAAAAGACATTCGTCAAAAAGAAGGTGGCAGATGCCTTGAAACTAAAAACCATACGTAAAGTAAAATTGAACATCTCAGGGTTTCTAAAAATCACAGGACCCCCAAATTATAAGGTAGTTGGGCAACTAGTATGTCTTGGCGTTCAGGCCAGACCAGTTCAAGCTGTATTAGTAGACAAAATAACATCGGACCTACATGTACATGGTCTAAACAACACCAGCCAAAATCCTCCAAAGAAAAGGAATTAAGTTGGCTTATAACAAAATTGTCTGATCACCTCACTGATATCAGTATACTAGTAAGTGCAGATTATTATTATGAGTTCATCACTGGAAACACTAAACAGCAGGGAATGAACCTGTTACTGTCTACGGGAGACAAATTGCTCACTAGCCCAGTATTGAGTCAAGGACAGCCTAAACCTGTGGATAGCAGTCAAGTCAATTAAATGATGGTTGCATGACTAGGCCTAGAGCAGTTGCCATTTAAATTTAGTGACATGATCGAAGATGAGCTTGATCCCCCTGTACACAAATTATGGTATCTAGATACTCTAGGCATTGTTCCTGAGCAACCTAGTTCAGATGATACATGGACATATAAACAGTACGTAGACTTAGTCATTTATAAGGAAAATCAATACTTGGTTAGACTACCATAGAAGTTGAACCATCAATAACTTCCAGTGAATCAATTCATGGCACTAAATGAAATGAACTTACAGGTGTCATGCATGAACAGATAACCTGATAAACCAAAATTGTATGATGAAATAATTCAACAACAACTCAATAACAAATTCATCGACGTTGTGACAGGTGATAGCCCTAAGGAGGGACATTATTTGCCACATCTTGCCATATTAAAGGATTCAGTTACCACACCTATAAGAAGTGTGTTTAACTGTAGTGCTAAAGCTAAACAAAATAGTGTCTTGTTAAACTACAGCCTTCAAACAGGCCCTAGCCTAACACAGAGCCTATACGATGTGCTGTTAAGATTTAGCATAGGAGTCTATACATATACGGCCTATATAAGCAAGACATTCCTTAGGATAGGTCTACAAGGAGGCTGCAATTACACAAAGTTCCTCTGGATCAAGGATACTAGTGATCCAAACAGTGAAAAAATCACATACAGATTTGCATCAGTCTTGTTCGGTACTACTTCTTCACCGTTTCTGCTTCAAGCAACCTTTGATACACATTTGAAGAAGTCTAGTAGCCCAAATAAAACTGAAATTAGCAATAACCAATAATTTCCAGGGAACTACCAACAGTGAAGAAAAGCTGCTAAACATATATCATGATGCTAATTGAGAGTTGTTGGGAGCAAATATGCCGCTCCAGTTGTGGGACTCCAATCATCTTAAATTGAATCAACTAACTGAAGAGGAATTTCCAAACTACAAAGTACTTAATAAGAAACTAAAGGTACTAAAAATTATGGGACACGACTTCATATGAGTTGACTATTAAATCGGTGAAATCATATACTGATAAATTAACCATGAAGAAACTGTTATCACAAGTCAGCAAACCGTTTGACTCTTTGGGATTAGTAAGCCCCATATTAATTAAAGGTTAACTGCAAATGCAGGAATGCTGGGAAAATTAAGTAGGTTGGGATGATTCATTATCAAATGCCTTATTTAGAAAAAATGGCAACAGTTAACCACGGATCTAAGTATCCTAAACACCCTCAAGTTCTTGTAATTGAGTAAAACCTGATCAGCCAGTGTAGCTGCATGTGTAGTGTAGTATAGTGTTTTGTGATGCCTCAGGGAAGGCGTATGGCACTGCGGCCTATTTAGTAACAAATGAGCAGGCCACACTGCTCACATCCAAAGCTAGGGTTGCACCATTAAGGGGCCAACTTACCTCATCTCACAAAAATAGGCAATAAATGAAAACTTGTTCGATTTCAATCAAACTTTTTTGACAAGTTGTATATAAAAAGGGTTTCATCTGGTCAAAGTCTCAGCATCGTAGCATATACAGGAAGGGAGAAACAAATATTGAATAATGTGTCAAAAAATTTCCAAAATAGTCAAAAACGATTATCAAACACAAGTGTCAACTGAAATCATGTCTATGACTCTCAGCTATCACAATAGCATATATTAAATACAAGTTATAATTAGTTTTATTAAAAAACAATTTAGTTAAAAAAAGTTAAATTTTTCTTTTTTCTTTTTAATTTTCTTTTTCTTATTTATTTATCAGACGATTTGCATGAAACGTATACACCTGACTGCACGTAAGCCTATCTGTAAGGGTGCCAATTTTGAAGGAAATTGGTTGATGTCAACCTCAGCCACAGATGGCAGCACCTTAGACTTTATATTTTAATGATTTATTTTTCAAGTAACATAAACGACTTCAAACTCTTTCATTTTTATTCAATTTACAGGAAACTTAAACCTTATATGTAAAGTTTATGTCTCTAAAATCTGGGGCCGTTTTGTTTTCCTAAGTTCATTTATGGATTTTATTATAGCAATAAACATGATATATTTGCATAACTTTGGGGGGAACTTTGACTATCTGTATAAGAAAAACCAAAGATCTTTTGGAAAATCACCAGCCCCAGATCCTTTATTATATGCTAATGTGTCAGAAAAGTGTCATAGATTGATTATATCTGAAAAGGTGAAAGGTTTGAACTCACTTGAAAATGCGTAATATTCGTTGAAAAAACTCCCTTTCTATTTAGGCTGCAGTACTGAAACTTGGAACAATTGCAGCCCTTTTCATATCCAACTAGTAAACAAATATTGGTTAACATTGAACAACTTTTAAAAAAAAATATCTATTGGCCCCTTAAAGAAACAACCATTGCCATAGTTAGAATTAATCGCCTTATTAATTAATTAATTAATTAATTAATTAATTAATGTTAGGAGTTAGAGACCCCAGCACCACCTTGGACTCTGGCAATTGATCCTAGTCAGTACAATGAATTAAATAAGTTACTAGGTGTAACCCAAGTAGTATTTGGTTTCTTGAACAGAATAGGAATCAAATACCAATTTCCTAGTCCATTAAAGTACTGGGCCAAGCAAGCCCAGACTGAAATTTGAGGGAAGGATTATGAAAACCTCCCTGACAAATTAATAAAGAATCTGCGTTTCTGGTTTAACTCAGACAGTCACACCGTACTCAGGTGCAAAGGACGATTAGCACATGTCAATCTTGACCTGGATGTAAAAAATCCAGTGCTACTTTCCCTACATCACATCATCAGCTGGTTAATTGTGTTGCACATTCACAAGCACGGCACCTTACATGATGTAGTATTCGATACTCTTACCGACCTGAGACATCAGTTCTGGCTTCCTCAAGGTCGTCAGACTTTAAAGTCTATCATAAAAACTTGTGCAATCTGCCAGAGGTATGACCCTCAGAGTGTGTCCTAATCCAGGACCTCCACCACTCCCTAGAGAACGAGTTGTCCACCTTTATCCTTTTGTGACCACTGGGGTAGATTACAATGGATCATTAGCTCTCACAGACACAAAAGACAAAGTTCCATACATTTGCCTCTTTACCTATGCCACCACAAGAGGGGTACACGTAGAAGTGGGTCTCGACAAGTGTTGGAAAAAATAACCTCCTTTAATGATTCTAGATACAATATGCAGTAATTACACTGCTGTTCTTGTACTAACCAATTAAACAATACTATCTTCTTGAGGTTAGGTTATCTTGAGATGATTTCGGGGCTTAGTGTCCCCGCAGCCCACTCCTCAGCCAGGCATCCACCCCCAGGAAGCAGCCAATAGCAGCCCGTCTAACTCCCAGGTACCTATTTACTGTTAGGTAACAGGGGCATCAGGGTGCAAGAAACATTTTGCCCATTTGTCTCTGCCTCCACCAGGGATCGAACCCGGAACCTCAGGATTATGAATCTGAAGTGCTGTCCACCCAGCTGTCAGGCGCCTAACCCAAATTAATATAATGACTCGTTCAAAGAAAACGAGATCATAGTGTAATTTTCCCTTAAACATGGGATGTACATAACCACGTCACCACAAAATATATGAATAAAATATCAACAATCATTGAAACCTCCAGTCCAGTATTAAAATGAATAAAAAAACTGTTCCCTGCGACTGGATCGAATAAATTCAGAATTCAAACTAACGCCTCCCTACTTTTGGCCATAAATAGATAGAAATTGAACCGGTTCTGGTGGTGCTCCGAGACGAGGAAGGGAGGGAGGCGGCCATTGTTGAGACAGGATTGCTCTCGTGAGGTAACACAAAGAAACAGCTACGTTTACACTCGTAACCCGAGCCATCCTTATGTTCTTTAGCTGCCGCAACCTCTAAATAACGAGAGTACCTCGTTCCGATTGGTCAGAATAATACATTTTATTACAGAGCCCTATAATATAATATCAATAGTCAGCCGGTGATGAGCCAGGCAAACCAATAAAACATGGTAAGCTTCTCACAATTACTCAACTAATCATAATTAACATGCCATATCTGTGATAGGATATTTATTACTAGTTGTTATATTATATTCTTCTGGCAGATCTTCTGTGGTCACCAGGGGAAACCAAGCGACCTCAATCAGTTGTCTAGTTGTTTTATGTAGGAACAGATGCCATAGAACAGGAGTTTCTTGTCTCGCTGATTGTTCACAAGCCCACAGTTGTACCCATACTGAAGCCTTCAAATCAAATAAAGCGTTCGAGTACAAGCTAACACAAGTACATTAATAAAGTAACACTTAGTATAAATTTTCCTGTCAGTCGATAAATTCTTGATTGATAGGCTACTATAATTAATTTACCCCCACAGTTGTGTTGAGATATGACTTGTGGGAGAATTTAAATCCATACAGTCCACTCAATAAAACATACAGTCCACTAAGCTATCGAAAGAAATAATAAATGAATTAATTATACATCATATATAAAAATTCTTTAAATAAATAAATAAAACAATAATTAAAATAAATAAAATAAAATCCCATGAGTCAGAATTCATCACAATGAATGCTATGCCATTCTAACAAGCCTTTCACATGTTTGCTGGCCATAGATCATGCTCCAAGTTGATGATCTCTGACAATGGGACCAACTTGGTGGCTAGGGAAGCATGTCTGCGAGAAATATGGAATCACCCAGAGGTACATTCTGACCTCAAGCAAAGGCAGTGCCACTGGAAGTTTATACTTGCCAGAGCACCATGTCATGGTGGTTTCTAGGAATGCATGATAGGAACGGTAAAACGTTGCCTTAGGAAAGCCCTACACCGTCAAAAAATTTACTTACAGGTGCTCCAAACTATTGTCATAGAAATAGAAACTGGAGTCAATAACCAACCACTGATCAACCTCTCTGA
>WNGS01000043.1:6691-32351 GCA_020271785.1 Procambarus virginalis
AGACAGTGAGAGTGAGGATGAAATTACAAAGAGGCCAAAAAAGGAGACCCTACTCAGCAGGACTCAAGACAAGCCATTTAATAGAAGGAAGAGGCTGTTGTTCCCTACAACATGCCAATAGAATTTCCACCAAAAGCTGGCGTGGACGGTACGTCTGGCTAAAGAATGTCTGGAATACGAACCACTCTTCAAGGAGGGTCTTCACCGGCCCTACATAACAGATGGGACTGAACAGGCCGTGGAACGCCTCACGACGGTTGCTTTGAAAATGTAGTGATGGTTCCTCCAGAAGAAGGTATGTTGCACACAAAGATCATAGTTTTTAAGTTTCCAACTTATTTGGATCCTGACTGTCTTCTTCTCAACAATGATAATGTTGTCTGGGCAAAGAGGAACAGTGTTCGTGGTGACAAACAAAGCCAGGTTGTTGCCTTGGTAAAGGGTGAGGCGCCGGAGAAATTTTTGTGCAAGGACTAGGCTATAGGAACGTTGCAAAATACATTGAGGAGGTCCCGTCACGCAGGGTGCAGTTGCACCTCCACAGATCTCCAGTATCAGCTCTTGATACTGGACATGGCTCAAAAGGGCCACCACTTGCAACCCTCACCCTACTCCCCACACTCAGATAATTTGAATTATCCTGGAGCCTGTAGCAGTGTGACCACGGGTTTCTCATCTTCATTTCGTTGTCTTCCTTTTGGACTGGGACAAACTTGTTTGCTGCCTCCTTGCATTTCTGCGTGATGTAGTCCATCATGTCTTGGGCCGTCTTTCCCCTGAGCTTTGTTTCCCAAGTTATATCTGTTAGGAATCTTCTTATCTCCTCATAGTTACCCTAACGGAATGCGTGTGTGTATTCACCTAGTTGTATTCACCTAGTTGTGCTTGCGGGGGTTGAGCTCTGCTCTTTCGCTTTCGGCCCGCCTCTCAACTGTCAATCAACTATTTACTAACTACTTTTTTTTTCCACACCACACACACACACACACACACACACACACACACATCGACAGGGTTGATAAAGACAGGCTGTTTAACACAAGGGGCACACGCACTAGGGACACAGGTGGAAACTGAGTGCCCAAATGAGCCACAGAGATATTAGAAAGAACTTTTTTAGTGTCAGAGTGGTTGGTTGACAAATGAATGCATTCAGGAAGCGATGTGGTGGAGGCTGACTCCATACACAGTTTCAAGTGTAGATATGATAGAGCCCAATAGGCTCAGGAAACTGTACACCTGTTGATTGACGGTTGAGAGGCGGGACCAAAAAGCCAGAGCTCAACCCCCGCAAGCACAACTAGGTGAGTACAACTAGGTGAGTACGCCAGAGCTCAACCGAGCAAAAGTACGAGTACCACACAAACACACACACCAACCACGAGCCGCCTGACAGCTGCTAACTCCCAGATACCTATTTACTGCTAGGTAACAGGGGCATTCAGGGTGAAAGAAACTTTGCCCATTTGTTTCCTGCCGGTGCCGGAAATCGAACCCGCGCCACAGAATTACAAGTCCTGCGCGCTATCCACCAGGCTACCAAGGCGCCTGCTAGTTGTACTCACCTAGTTGTGCTTGCGGGGGTTGAGCTCTGGCTCTTTGGTCCCGCCTCTCAACCGTCAATCAACAGGTGTACAGTTTCCTGAGCCTAATGGGCTCTATCATATCTACATTTGAAACTGTGTATGGAGTCAGCCTCCACCACATCGCTTCCTAATGCATTCCATTTGTCAACCACTCTGACACTAAAAAAGTTCTTTCTAATATCTCTGTGGCTCATTTGGGCACTCAGCTTCCACCTGTGTCCCCTAGTGCGTGTGCCCCTTGTGTTAAACAGCCTGTCTTTATCAACCCTGTCGATTCCCCTGAGAATCTTGAATGTGGTGATCATGTCCCCCCTAACTCTTCTGTCTTCCAACGAAGTGAGGTTTAATTCCTGCAGTCGCTCCTCGTAGCTCATACCTCTCAGCTCGGGTACTAGTCTGGTGGCAAACCTTTGAACCTTTTCCAGTTTAGTCTTATGCTTGACTAGATAGGGACTCCATGCTGGAGCCGCATACTCCAGGATTGGTCTGACATATGTGGTATATAATGTTCTGAAAGATTCCTTACACAAGTTTCTAAAGGCCGTTCTTATGTTAGCCAACCTGGCATATGCTGCTGATGTTATCCTCTTGATATGAGCTTCAGGGGACAGGTCTGGCGTGATATCAACCCCCAGGTCTTTCTCTCTCTCTGACTCTTGAAGTATTTCATCTCCCAAATGATACCTTGTATCTGGTCTCCTGCTTCCTACCCCTATCTTCATTACATTACATTTGCTTGGGTTAAACTCTAACAGCCATTTGTTCGACCATTCCTGCAGCTTGTCCAGGTCTTCTTGAAGTCTCAAGCTGTCCTCCTCTGTCTTAATCCTTCTCATAATTTTGGCGTCGTCAGCAAACATTGAGAGGAATGAGTCTATACCCTCTGGGAGATCGTTTACGTATATCAGAAACAGGATAGGTCCAAGTACAGAGCCCTGTGGGACTCCACTGGTGACTTCACGCCAGTCTGAGGTCTCACCCCTCACTGTAACTCTCTGTTTCCTATTGCTTAGGTACTCCCTTATCCACTGGAGCGCCCTACCTGTTACTCCTGCCTGTTTCTCCAGCTTATGCATCAACCTTTTATGGGGTACTGTGTCAAAGGCTTTCCGACAGTCCAAAAAAATGCAGTCCGCCCACCCTTCTCTTTCTTGCTTAATTCTTGTCACCTGATCGTAGAATTCTATCAATCCTGTAAGGCAAGATTTACCCTCCCTGAACCCATGTTGATGGGTTGTCACGAAGTCTCTTCTCTCCAGATGTGTTACTAGGTTTTTTCTCACAATCTTCTCCATCACCTTGCATGGTATACAAGTTAAGGACACTGGCCTGTAGTTCAGTGCCTCTTGTCTGTCACCCTTTTTGTATATTGGTACTACATTAGCAGTCTTCCATATTTCTGGTAGGTCCCCCGTTTCCAGTGACTTACTATACACTATGGAGAGTGGTAAGCAAAGTGCTCCTGCACACTCTTTCAATACCCATGGCGAGATTCCATCCGGCCCAACAGCGTTTCTCACATCCAGCTCCAATAGGTGCTTTTTGACCTCATCTCTTGTAATTTCGAACCTATCCAAGGTCACCTGGTTTGCTGCCACCTCTCCCAGCGCCGTGATATCTCCCTGTTCTATTGTAAAGACCTCCTGGAACCTTTTGTGTGTGTGTGTGTGTGTGTGTGTGTGTGTGTGTGTGTGTGTGTGTGTGTGTGTGTGTGTGTGTGTGTGTGTGTGTGTTTGTGTGTGTGTGTGTACTCAAATAGTTGTGCTTGCGGGGGTTGAGCTCTGGCTCTTTGGTCCCGCCTCTCAACCATCAATCAACTGATGTACAGATTCCTGAGCCTACTGGGCTTTATCATATTTACATTTGAAACTGTGTATGGGGTCACCCTCCACCACATCACTGCCTAATGCATTCCATCTGTTAACTACTCTGCCTCTGAAAAAGTTCTTTCTAACGTCCCTGTGGCTCATTTGGGTACTCGGTTTCCACCTGTCTCCCCTTGTTCGCGTTCCACCCGTGTTAAACAGTTTAACACGGGTGGAGTTTTCAGTTGCATATAGTCCTGGGGACCATTCAGGCTTGTTCGCATTTGTGTTCCTCACGTGTTGCCCCAAAAATGAGGTGATTTGACAAAATGCTATGCCCAAGATTACCATCCGAGTGCCGGCGGGGAAGTGGTTCAAATAGCTTCGGCTATCACTTTCTTTTGTCCGGTCGTGATGGTCAAGCGGATTAAGGCATCCTGTACATACCAGCTGTGTTGCTCCTGGCTGTATGGGTTCGAGTCACTTCTGGGGTGTGAGTTTTCAGTTGCAAATAGTCCTGGGGACCATTCAGGCTTGTTCGCATATATGTGTGTGTGTGTGTGTACTTAGTTGCCTAGTTATGTTTACAGGGGGTTGAGCTCTGGCTCTTTGGTCCCGCCTCTCAACTGTCAATCAACTAATGTACAGGTTCCTGAGAATACTGGGCTCTATCATATCTACACTTGAAGCTGTGTATGGAGTCAGCCTCCACCACATCACTACCTAATGCAGTCCATTTGTCTACCACTCTGACATTGAGAAAATTCTTTCTAATGTCTCTATGGCTCATTTGGGCACTCAATTTCCACGTATGTCCCCTAGTGTGTGTGCCCCTTGTGTTAAATAGTCTGTCTTTATCTATCATATCAATTCCTCTGAGAATCTTGTATGTGGTGATCATGTCCCCTCTAACTCTTCTGTCTCTCAGTGACGTGAGGTTTAATTCCCGTAGTCTCTCCTCGTAGTTCATACCCCTCAGTTCGGGTACCAGCCTGGTGGAAAACCTTTGAACCTTTTCCAGTTTAGTCTTATGCTTGACTACATATAAAGTCCGTGCTGGAGCCGCATACTCCAGGATTGGTTTGATATATGTGGTATACAAAGTTCTGAAAGATTCCTTAAACAAGTTTCTAGAGGCCGTTCTTATGTTACCCAACCTGGCATATGTCGCTGATGTTATCCTCTTGATATGAGCTTCAGGGGACAGGTCTGGTGTGATATCAAGATATCAACCCCCAGGTCTTTTTATCTCTCTGACTCTTGAAGTATTTCATCTCCCAAATGATACCTTGTATCTGGTCTCCTGCTCCCAACACCAATCTTGATTACATTACATTTCCTTGGTTTAAACTCTAACAACCATTTGTTCAACTATTCCTGCAGCTTGTCCAGGTCTTCTTGAAGCCTCAAGTTGTCCTCCTCTGTCTTAATCCTTCTCATAATTTTGGCGTCGTCACCAAACATTGAGAGGAAGAAGTCTATACCCTCTAGATCATTTATGTATATCAGAAACAGGATAGGTCCGAGTACAGAGCCCTGTTGGACTCCACTGGTGACTTCACGCCGATCTGAGGTCTCACCCTTCACTGTAACTCTCTGCTTTCTATTGCTTAGGTACTCCCTTATTCACTGGAGTGCCCTACCAGTTACTCCTGCCTGTTTCTCCAGCATGTGCATCATTCTTTTATGGGGTACTGTGTCAAAGGCTTTCCACAGTCCAAAAAAATGCAGTTCACCCATCGGTCTCTTTCTTGCTTAATTTTTGTCACCTGATCGTAGTATTCTATTAAGCCTGTAAGGCAAGATTTACCCTCCCTGAACCCATGTTGGTGGGTTGTCACGAAGTCCCTTCTCTCCAGATGTGTTACTAGGTTTTTTCTCACGATCTTCTCCATCACCTTGCATGGTATACAAGTTAAGGACACTGGCCTGTAGTTCAGTGCCTCTTGTCTGTCACCCTTTTTGTATATTGGGACTACATTAGCCGTCTTCCATATTTCTGGTAGGTCTCCCGTCTCCAGTGACCTTCTATACACTATGGAGAGTGGCAAGCAAAGTGCTCCTGCACATTCTTTCAAAACCCATGGTGAGATTCCGTCAGAGCCAACAGCCTTTCTCACGTCCAGATCCAACAGGTGCCTCTTGACCTCATCTTGTAAAAAATTGGGCTTAATTTCATACACCCGATTTTGTCTTAACTCCGGGGAAAGGGAACTGTAACACCCATGACCCTCCCCCACCCCTAGAGTTCTCACCCAGGGAAGCCTTCTCCAAAAGGTTAGCCCAGATGACCTCCAGATTATCTTGTATGTTGATTAAAAAAATTCCTGGGTCAAACTTAGTCAGCTAGTTTCAAGTATGTAATATTTCATGATACTCTTGTCAAACATTGCAATGGAATTAGACCCCAGATTCTTATGTGTAAACATCCATGGATCTCCCCCCCCCCTTTTAGCCAGGTCAGAGGTCAGTCACACACGTAATTAATAATTCCTCTCTTGAACAGTGTATGGTGAATGTCAAACAAGTTTAATGAAAATTCTTGAGTGTTTGTGCATGTGTAGCCCGACCTCTCTTTGATCTAGGTAGCAACAGTAAATCTCCCCCTCCCCCCTTTTGAGGTGTATATAGAGGTCCTGTAGAGACTTAGTGGACGGAGAGTGTGGGACACCGGGGTCGAGAGTGGATCTGTGAAGAACATCCACAGCCAGGGAGAGACAGTGAATCCACCGGATGGGGAGACTGAGGTCTTAAGGTAATGTGTGTGATCTCTGAAGTTTTGTTCCATGTCTAAATTTCTTAACTCTTGGCCAGTGTTAGAGTAGGATTTAAAGTGGTGTTTAGTATAATTTGGTTGTCAATAAGCTTTTGTTAAATTTCCCGTCTGTGTCAATTGTTGAATCCTCTTAGCCTTTTTTGGATATAGTGGGCTGACAACCGTCTCATAATTAATGACAGTTATAGAAAGTACTCTCCAAGCCAAGCAATGTTTTTTGCCTCGTTGCTTGATATAGTCTCAATTGGTCAAGGCAGATGGTGGCAGCGTTTTTTTAATCCTGTGTAGCGTTTTCTTGTTGGCAGTGTACCTTTGGTTCCGGTGTAACCATCATATGTCAGCTCATATTACAGTGTTCAATATCAGTGTTACCAAGTGCAACCGATGGGAAGTGTTACTCAGGATAAGAAGTAGTAGTGTATTACTTACATTATTATTTAGTTCATATTGTATAGTGGTGTTACAATTAGAGTGGTGTTACAATGGTGGTATTTTTCAGGGGTGTTACAATCTCTTGTAATTTCGTACCCTTCCAAGGCCGCCTGGTTTACTGCCACCTCTCCTAGTGCAGTGACCTCTCCCTGTTCTATTGTAAAGACCTCTTGGAACCTTTTCTTGAGTTCTTCACATACCACTTTGTCATTCTCTGTGAACCTGTCCTCATCCATTCTAAGTTTCATCACCTGTTCCTTCACTGTTGTTTTCCTCCTGANACCCCTAACCCCCCCCCTAACACCCCCTAACACCCCTAACCCCCTCCCCCTAACACCCCACCACCCAAAAAAACAAGAAAGACAAACGAAATTGGATGAATGAGTTCGTCCAGATGGTGCAAGGTTGTCGAAGGCAATAGTTTAAAACGAGCCGGGATAAAATGGGTGCTAACGCATCGAGCACCAATTCGCCCCATTAGTTTAATGGGGCGGACGCCAGCGGCCGGATAGGGCTGCTGCTGCTGCTGCTGCTGCTGCGTCGCGCGACATGAAGAAAGGAACTATCTGGCTACAAATGACATATCGTGAGGGGGGGAAAGTTACAGACAGATTGAATTACAGTCATTCATTACGTGATGTTGGAGTTGTTGGAGGAGGAGGGGGGGGGGGGAAGGGAATTGTTGTGGGTTGATGTGTGATGGGTGGTGAGTGTTAGAGGGGTTTGTGGGATTGTTGGGGGTGATGGTGGAGATTGTTGGGCTGTTGGTGGGAGGTTGGTGAGCATTGACGGGGACGTAGGGGTGATGGAGAATTGATGCAAGCAATTAAGTACATTTCAACGAACATCTCTAAGCGTTGATAACCCAACCACACGCACCAGACAGAGGAGAAACGCCAACGTTTCAGACCGTCGTGGACCACTGTCAGGCCATGTGGCAGAAGGGAGAGAGGCAGACGAGACTCTCATCTCTTGCCTTATTTATTTACCCCCTCCCTTCCTCCCTCCCTTCCCCCCTCCCTTCCTCCCTCCCTTCCTCCCTCCCTTCCATCCCACGACCTGATAATGGTCCACGATGGACCGAAACGTCGTCGTTTCACAATTATTCACCGTTTCACCATTTTCTGTGATCAGGCTCTGATATAGTCAGTTGTGTACTCTTTGAGGCAGAGTGTCTTAATCCACGTTACGGTGACACATCCTCTGCTGTTATGAGGACACATGTTATGAGTGGACACGTGTGTGAGTGTCCGGCCCGTCACCTCCACTAGTACCCGGGATTTCGACGTACAAATTCCCCTACGGCCAAAAAATGGCTGTACTGAAAATCAAAGCGGCTCGCACAAATGACGTGGTGTTCCGTTTTCTATTGTAGGTCCTCGGTTAGGTTAGGTTCGGGGCAATTTAGTACATCGGTTTAGTGACATTGTGAACGGTCGAGAATACAAGCTGATCGCACACACATACATGAATATACATACGTACGTGCATACATACATACATCCATACCGTTACGATTGTGTTCCGCTCGTACCTCTCCCAGTTTCAAGAGTCATTTTCCCACCATGTACATACTGGCTGGCTCAGTGATCATTGCAATTCAAGCAGGAAGTATGTAAGTTGCACGTTTTATGGCGAATTTTTGCTTTCGAATTTAATTAAGGACGTAACCTATCGCCCCTTTCCTAATATGGCAGTTGCAAGTGTCGCTAAACTTGAGGACATTTTCGCGCCTAGACCAGCAAGGCGAGGCCCCGTGATGTTCAGGACGAGAGGGAAGAACGTGATTGGTGAGAGATCGAATGAAAAGACCAATCAACAGGTGACCCAGTCACGTGACCAGGAGGAGGGAGCTACGACACGTCTCATTAGCTTGAGACCTACTGCCGTCGCAGCTCTCGTCGAGGGAGGGTATCCCAGGCTTTGCTCTCGGATTTTGGCGGGAATTCATTAATAAGCAGCATGTCCGGACTGTGTTGAGCGCCTGAGACATTATGAAGTCGCGAGGAGATGTTCAATTAAACTCAGGGAAGTTCAGTTCTTGGATTTCCGAAAAAGTTGCAGTTGAGGCAACAGGAAGTGGCAAAGGTCTGGGGGGGAAGGAGTAAAGGCTGTCCAACCAGCTGTGCAGGACCAATGTGCGGGAAGGGGGTCGAGGCTTGACTAGTCTCGGGGAGTGCTACGGAGCTGAGGAATAGTCCCGATGGTTAAGGATCGGTTGTGAGATCTGAGGTAAGAACAGTGCAGTGAGCAGTCAGGTGCTAAGTCTCCAGTTCGTGTTTGTGACTTTGGCGATTGCAAGCTTGGGCAGTGCAGGGGGTCCAGTTACTGCAAAATCAGTTCCTGGTGTGTGACAGTGAGAGCAGACACACCAGAGCCATCAGAGTGGAGAGAGAGAGGTTATAAGTGGAGTACCACAAGGGTCGGGTCTAGGGCCCCATCCTGTTCTAATATATATCAACGACCTGAGAGGAAATTGGCCCCTTTATACCAATGTTTGCAGATGATGCAAAACTAATGAGAAATTAATGATGAATTGTAAACAGATTTGGACATACTTCAGAAGTGGTCTGAAAAAGGGATGGCAGAATTTAACCCAGCCAATTGCAAAGTTATTAGGATTGAAACAGGAATGCGAAGATGAGAAGACAAATCCTCAATCAGAAAGGAGGAAGACCTGGGAGAGGACAGAACCCCAAATCTGATTGATGCCAGAAGCCCACTTTAGCAGAATAACAGCTGTATATGACATACTGGTCAACGTTTGTGTATCATTCTGAAACTCTGACAAAGGGGGCTTTCCGGCCCTATATACAGCAAAGGTGAGACCAACTCTTGAATGTGCATCCCCCAGCATGGAACCCCTTCCTAAAAAAGGACAAAGAAAAGCTATAAAAGTTCCAAATATATGCAATTAGACTCGTTCCTGAGCTTAAATGATTGAACTATGAAGAAAACATTGGGAGCACTGGACGTTACCACGCTGGAGGAAAGGAGAGAAGTGGGGAGGGGGGACATGATAACAACATATATGATTCTAAGGAAAATTGGCAAAGCAGCCAAAAATCATTGTTCAACGCTAGGAACAACAAATCGAGCGACCATAGATGAAAATAGAAACGTAAAGGGGGGTAGAAATAGCCTAAGCTACTCTATCCCTTTGAGATGTATTTCTTTCTTGTCTCACTAAACATACTTGAACTTGTGCTTGAACTTGAGACGTAAATGTGTCACAGAGATTTCATAGAGAACTTTTTCAATGTTAGAGCTGTCAGTAGGTAGAATTGGTTAGGCATAGAAGTCGTTGAAACTATTTAGAATCAAATTTAAAAAGCAGAATGCACGTAAAATGAATAGCCTCTTCTCACGTTCATAGCCTCTTCTCACGTTAGTAGCCTCTTCTCACGTTCATAGCCTCTTCTCACGTTAGTAGCCTCTTCTCACGTTCATAGCCTCTTCTCACGTTAGTAGCCTCTTCTCACGTTAGTAGCCTCTTCTCACGTTAGTACCCACTTCTCACGTTAGTAGCCTCTTCTCACGTTAGTAGCCTCTTCTCACGTTAGTAGCCACTTCTCACGTTAGTAGCCTCTTCTCACGTTAGTAGCCACTTCTCACGTTAGTAGCCTCTTCTCACGTTAGTAGCCTCTTCTCACGTTAGTAGCTTCTTCTCACGTTAGTAGCCTCTTCTCACGTTAGTAGCCTCTTATCACTTTAGTAGCCTCTTCTCACATTAGTAGCCTCTTATCACGTTAGTAGCCTCTTATCACGTTAGTAGCCTCTTCTCACGTTAGTAGCCTCTTATCACGTTAGTAGCCTCTTCTCTCGTTTGCAGCCTCTTCTCACGTTAGTAGCCTCTTCTCACGTTAGCAGCCTCTTCTCACGTTAGCAGCCTCTTCTCACGTTAGTAGCCTCTTCTCACGTTAGCAGCCTCTTCTCACGTTAGTAGCCACTTCTCACGTTAGTAGCCTCTTCTCACGTTAGTAGCCTCTTCTCACGTTACTAGCCTCTTCTCACGTTAGTAGCCTCTTCTCACGTTAGTAGCCTCTTCTCACGTTCGTAGACTCTTCTCACGTTACTAGCCTCTTCTCACGTTAGTAGCCACTTCTCACGTTAGTAGCCTCTTCTCACGTTAGTAGCCACTTCTCACGTTAGTAAACTCTTCTCACGTTAGTAGACTCTTCTCACGTTAGTAGCCTCTTCTCACGTTAGCAGCCTCTTCTCACGTTAGCAGCCTCTTCTCACGTTAGTAGCCTCTTCTCACGTTAGCAGCCTCTTCTCACGTTAGTAGCCACTTCTCACGTTAGTAGCCTCTTCTCACGTTAGTAGCCTCTTCTCACGTTAGTAGCCTCTTCTCACGTTAGTAGCCTCTTCTCACGTTAGTAGCCACTTCTCACGTTAGTAGCCTCTTCTCACGTTAGTAGCCACTTCTCACGTTAGTAGACTCTTTTCACGTTAGTAGACTCTTCTCACGTTAGTAGCCTCTTCTCACGTTAGTAGCCTCTTCTCACGTTAGTAGCCTCTTCTCACGTTAGTAGCCTCTTCTCACGTTAGCAGCCTCTTCTCACGTTAGTAGCCTCTTCTCACGTTAGTAGACTCTTCTCACGTTCGTTGCCTCTTCTCACGTTAGTAGCCTCTTCTCACGTTAGTAGCCTCTTCTCACGTTAGTAGCCTCTTCTCACGTTAGCAGCCTCTTCTCACGTTAGTAGCCTCTTCTCACGTTAGTAGCCTCTTATCACGTTAGTAGCCTCTTCTCACGTTACTAGCCTCTTCTCACGTTAGTAGCCTCTTCTCAATAACGGAATGTGACTGCCCATCCGGCTCTGAACTGGCTATAGGCTGCCTTAGCCTTTTAATCTCAAATTTTATTTCGTTTTTCACATGAAACTTCATAAGTGTTACAAAGGAAATGAAAGAGGAAATGTCTAAATGAAAATAAACGAGGCTCGCTTCCTCTTGATTGGTATTTGAAATCGCAGAGCAAATAAATGAATATCACGTTAATCGTCTCAGAAACCAAGCCACGATCAACGTAGACAAATGAATCCTCAACGTCACTTCTAAGTGTTGTTCCTTGGAACAACAGGTAGGGAAGTGTTGCTGAGCTACGCAACAGGTAGGGAAGTGTTGCTGAGCTACGCAACAGGTGGGGAAGTGTTGCTGAGCTACGCAACAGGTGGGGAAGTGTTGCTGAGCTACGCAACAGGTAGGGAAGTGTTGCTGAGCTACGCAACAGGTAGGGAAGTGTTGCTGAGCTACGCAACAGGTAGGGAAGTGTTGCTGAACTACGCAACAGGTAGGGAAGTGTTGCTGAGCTACGCAACAGGTAGGGAAGTGTTGCTGAGCTACGCAACAGGTAGGGAAGTGTTGCTGAGCTACGCAACAGGTAGGGAAGTGTTGCTGAACTACGCAACAGGTAGGGAAGTGTTGCTGAGCTACGCAACAGGTAGGGAAGTGTTGCTGAACTACGCAACAGGTAGGGAAGTGTTGCTGAGCTACGCAACAGGTGGGAAAGTGTGCTGAGCTACGCAACAGGTCCTCGGTCCTGACTGCCTGATGCGTCTTCCTTGCTGTTACGCGGCGTCAAGAGGACACAGTTACTCCTACACCTACCACATGTGCCCACACCTGACACATGTGCCCACACCCGGCACTGGTGTCACTGGCGCAGAGGTTCACGGCTGGCTCGGCGTGAATCGGTACACCTGCTGATGTCCGCAGGTGTTGTACTTCAAGGTTCTCGTTGTGTGTCTCACGGCAGTACTGAGCGGCCCTCAGACTACCTCTAAACACTTGTAGATGGATACTATAGTGGCGCCTGCCAGACGCGCTTCAACGGCTCGATCACTGGCACTCTCTCTGCTCACTTGGGTCACTACACAACCCAATTCCAAACTGTTGTTGTAACTGGAGAGAGAAATCGTAGCCTTTCACTCCTCACATACTCTCAGATGTTCTCCCATACAGAACAATGTTCTGCACCACCTCACCCAAAGAGAATATAAGTCGGTGCAAAAGCGTGGTAAATTAGGCTTTGAGAATGTAAGGAGTGACCTTGCGAAACGCATTCCTAGGCGTCGGACCCAAAATAGAAGTGTGAAAATTATCTTTGGAGAGTTAATTTTTCAACTTCCCCCGACAGCGAAGAAAAATTTTAATATTGAAAAGATTCGTGTCAGAATCGTTAATCTTAAAGACTGAATCGTTAAAGACTGGTACCAATATATATAATTGGTATATATATACATATATATATATATATATATATATATATATATATATATATATATATATATATATATATAACCATAACCTTTAGGCATTTGTCTTGTATGTTTTGTAACCTTTAAATACACAATAAAGCATAAAAAAAGGAAGGGGGTGGTAGGAGAAAAGCACACAGAAACTGTATTGGAGGGGACCTACATTCCCTCCAATGCGTTATGTGTGATTTCCTCCGAGGCTATGGGTCCCCCTTCTTCCAGCCAGAGGTGGTACTCCCTTCCATATTTTTCATTTAAAATATATATATATATATATATATATATATATATATATATATATATATATATATATATATATATATATATTGATTACTTTGTGCAGTTCATTGTTCATTGATTACTTCGTGCAGTCTACAACCAACATCATCTTGCCTCTTCTCATGCAGGTCTCCAGCACCCTTGTCTCGGCCTCCAGGCGCCAACATAACCTCCCAAGCGTCAACCATCTTGGGAAATGTTCAGTAGGCTTCCCACACTTCACACCTTAAAACTTGAATTTCTCCGAAGCGCCGCCAGTCACAGCCTTCCCGGGAGAACTAAAATGTTATTTGGGTCGTCTAGTAAATTCAAGGAGGTGAGAAAATGGCTCTTGATGCCAGGAAAGGTACGGCAGGAGACGACAGTCGTGACAAATGTACACACACACACACACACACACACACACACACACACACACACACACACACACACACACACACACACACACACACACACACACACACACACACACACACAGGTTGGCCAACATACGAACGGCATTCAGAAACTTGTGTAAAGAATCATTCAGAACTTTGTATACCACATATGTCAGGCCAATCCTGGAGTATGCAGCCCCAGCTTGGAGTCCATATCTAGTCAAGGATAAGACTAAACTGGAAAAGGTTCAAAGGTTTGCCACCAGACTAGTGCCCGAGCTGAGAGGTATGAGCTACGAGGAGAGACTACGGGAATTAAACCTCACTTCGCTGGAAGACAGAAGAGTTAGGGGGGACATGATCACCACATTTAAGATTCTGAAGGGAATTGATAGGGTAGATAAAGACAGGCTATTTAACACAAGGGGCACATGCACAAGGGGACACAGGTGGAAACTGAGTGCCCAAATGAGCCACAGAGATATTAGAAAGAACTTTTTTAGTGTCAGAGTGGTTGACAAATGGAATGCATTAGGAAGTGATGTGGTGGAGGCTGACTCCATACACAGCTTCAAGTGTAGATATGATAGAGCCCAATAGGCTCAGGAATCTGTACACCAGTTGATTGACAGTTGAGAGGCGGGACCAAAGAGTCAAAGCTCAACCCCCAGAAGCACAAATAGGTGAGTACCCACACACACACACACAGAGGGCCGGTGGCTGTGTGGATAGCACGCTTGACACGTAATCCTGTGGCCCGGGTTCGATTCCCGGCGCCGGCGAGAAATAAAAATGGGCAGTTTCACCCCGATGCTCTGTTACCTAACAGTAAATAGGTACCTGGGAGTTAGTCAGCTGTCACAGGCTGCTTCCTGAGGTGTATGTGTGGTGTGGAAAAAAATAGTAGTAGCAGTTGATTGACAGTTGAGATGCGGGCCGAAAGAGCAGAGCTCAACCCCCGCAAGCACAACGAGATAAATACGACTAGGTGAATATACACACACAGGATGGATGGTACACGCACATGGGGACACAGGTTAGACAGAGATGTGGTGGCGGCTGACTCCATTCACAGTTTCAGATGTAGATATGATAGAGCCCAGTAGGCTCAGGAATCTGTACACCAGTTGATTGACGGTTGAGAGGCGGGACCAAAGAGCCAAAGTTTAACCCCCGCAATCACAGCTAGGTGAGTACAAGTTAGAAAGTTGGGATCTAAGAGATAATAGATCGATTCTGCACTTACAAGTAGTAAATACACATAGGATTCCCAGGGATGGCAGACAAATGGGCAGAGTTCCTTTCACCCTGAAGTCCCTGTTCACCTAGCAGTAAATAGGTACCTGGGAGTTAGACAGCTGCTACGGGCTGCTTCCTGGGGATGTGTGTGTGTGTGTATGTGTGTATATATGTGTGCATGTGTGTGTACTTACCTAGTTGTGTTTGTGGGGGTTGAGTTCTGGCTCTTTCATCCCGCCTCTCAACTGTCAACTAATGTACGGGTTCCTGAGCCTACTGGGTTCTATCATATCTACTCTTGAAGCTGTGTATGGAGTCAGCCTCCACCATATCAGTTCCTAATGCATTCCATTTCCCAGACACAAGGGAAAGTGGTGGAGATGCACCGAGCCTATTAGGTTAGGTTAGGATTTTCATTAGATTCGGATTTTGATAGATTAGGTTAGGATTTTCAACCAGAACGTAGAAGACATCGAGAATTTGGAGCATGAAATACCTCTAAGGGCCAGTGATCATTGTGTCCTAGTCTTTGACTACATGATGGAATTCGAACTTGTGACCATGGAACAAGAGGTCTGGGAAAGGAGAGTTGACTACAGGAAAGGGGACTATAGGAGGATAAGGGACTATCTTGGAGAAGTGGAGTGGGAGGAAGAAATTAGAGGAAAAACAGTCCAAGATATGATGGACCTAGTCATACGGAAGTGCCAGGAGGCCGAAGCGGGATTGATACCCAACAGGAAAGGTAAAAAAGTAAGAGGGAATATAATAACCCATGGTTTAATAGACAGTGTCAGGAAGCTAAAATGGCCAGCAGGCGGGAGTGGAGGAAGTACAGAAGACAAAGGACAGAGGATAACAGGATCAGATGCAACAGAGCTAGGAACGATTACATTAACATAAGAAGAACATCGGAAAGGGACTATGAGAACGATAATGCGTTCAAAGCGAAAAAGCAACCTAAGCTACTACACAGTCATATAAGAAGAAAAATGTCGGTGAACGACCAAGTGACAAGGCTAAGGAAAACAGAAGGGGCATATACAGAAAGTGACAAGGAAATCTGCGAGGTACTGAATGCCAGTTTCCATGGAGTGTTCACAACCGAGCCTGAGCAGCTCCCATTGTTAGATGATATTACAATAGATGAAAGCCTATCAGATATAGAGGTGACAGCAGAGTAGGTAATGAAACAGTTGACAACACTGGATGCAAATAAAGTGGCTGGACCAGACAAAATATCACCGTGGATACTAAAAGAGGCAGCGCAGGCCCTCAGCGTGCCTCTGGCAATGATTTTTAATGAGTCACTTACGTTGGGAGAATTGTCCCAGGTAATGGAAGGAGGCAAATGTCGTATCGATCTTCAAGAAAGCAGATAGGGAGGAGGCACTTAACTATAGACCCATATCACTGACAAGCATCCCTTGCAAAATACTTGAAAGAATAATTAGGCTAAGACTTGTTGAGCACCTAGAGAGCATTGGGTTTGTAAACAAGCACCAACATGGCTTCTGGACAGGGAAATCGTGCCTAACAAACCTTTTAGAATTCTATGATAAAATAACAAGGATAAGGCAGGACAGAGAAGGCTGGGCAGACTGCATATTTCTTGACTGCCAAAAGGTCTTTGATACAGTACCGCACATGAGACTGCTATACAAACTTGAGAGGCAGGCGGAAAGGCCCTAGCATGGGTACGGAACTACCTAACAGGAAGGAGCCAGAGGGTAATGGTAATGGACGAGAAGTCGGACTGGCGAACAGTAACGAGTGGAGTACCTCAAAGATCGGTGCTGGGACCAATCCTCTTTCTAATTTACGTAAATGATATGTTTACAGGAGTGGAATCCTACATGTCAATGTTCGGGATGATGCAAAATTAATGAGAAGAGTTGTGACAGATGAGGATTGTAGGGTCCTCCAAGAGGACGTGGACAGGTTGCAGAGATGGTCAGAGAAATGGCTACTGGAGTTCAACACGAATAAATGTAAAGTTATGGAAATGGGATCAGGTGATAGGCGACCAAAGGGACAGTACACGATGAAGGGGAACTGCCTACCTGTAATGATTCGAGAAAGAGACCTGGGAGTGGATGTGACACCTAATCTAACTCCTGAGGTACATATAAGTAGGATAACGACAGCAGCGTACTCTACACTGGCGAAAATTAGAACTTCATTCAAAAACCTAAATGAGGAGGCTTTTAGGGCGCTTTACACTGCCTACGTGAGACCAGTCTTAGAGTATGCCGCGCCATCATGGAATCCCAACATGAAGATACACATAAGGAAACTGGAAAAGGTTCAGAGGTTTGCGACGAGGCTTGTCCCAGAGTTACTAGGGATGGGATATGAAGAGCGCCTGAAGGTACTGAACCTTACGACACCAGAAAAAGAAGGGAGAGAGGAGATATGATAGGAACATATAAAATTCTCAGAGGAATTGACAAAGTGGAAATAGATGAAATGTTCACACGTAACAGAACGAGGGGACATGATGGAAGCCGGAAACTCAGATGAGTCACAGAGATGTTAGGAAGTTTTCTTTTAGCGTGAGAGTAGTGGAAAATAGAATGCATTTAAGGAACAGGTTGTGGAAGCAAACTCTATTCATAATTTTAAAACTAGGTTATGATAGGGAAATGGGACTGGAGTCATTGCTGTAAATAACCGATGGCTCGAAAGGCGGCATCCAGGAGTAAATGCTCGATCCTGCAGACACAAATAGGTGAGTACAAATAGGTGAGTACACAGCCTGCTACATACATACGTTACATATAAACAAAAGGGTCTGCCCACATTGGAAAAGGTTTACACATGGTGAGAGAGAGAGAGAGGAGTGATGGCAAGACTCCCCCTCCAAGGCCCGCACCTCACGCATACACGCCAAATGTTTTAAAATGTTTTGTGTGTTTGATGTCAACATTAATTCACCTCCAGCTTGTGCCCCTAAGGATGTGTGTTGTGTGTGTGTGTGTGTGTGTGTGCGTGCGTGTACTCACCTAGTTGTACTCACCTAGTTGGGCTTGCGGGGGTTGAGCTCTGGCTCTTTGGTCCCGCCTCTCAACCGTCAATCAACAGGTGTACAGTTTCCTGAGCCTATTGGGCTCTATCATATCTACACTTGAAACTGTGTATGGAGTCAGCCTCCACCACATTACTTCCTAATGCATTCCATTTGTCAACCACTCTGACACTAAAAAAGTTCTTTCTAATATCTCTGTGGCTCATTTGGGCACTCAGTTTCCACCTGTGTCCCCTAGTGCGTGTGCCCCTTGTGTTAAACAGCCTGTCTTTATCCACCCTGTCGATTCCCCTGAGAATCTTGAATGTGGTGATCATGTCCCCCCTAACTCTTCTGTCTTCCAACGAAGTGAGGTTTAATTCCTGCAGTCGCTCCTCGTAGCTCATACCTCTCAGCTCGGGTACTAGTCTGGTGGCAAACCTTTGAACCTTTTCCAGTTTAGTCTTATGCTTGACTAGATAGGGACTCCATGCTGGAGCCGCATACTCCAGGATTGGTCTGACATATGTGGTATATAATGTTCTGAAAGATTCCTTACACAAGTTTCTAAAGGCCGTTCTGATGTTAGCCAACCTGGCATATGCTGCTGATGTTATCCTCTTGATATGAGCTTCAGGGGACAGGTCTGGCGTGATATCAACCCCCAGGTCTTTCTCTCTCTCTGACTCTTGAAGTATTTCATCTCGCAAATGATACCTTGCATCTGGTCTCCTGCTTCCTACCCCTATCTTCATTACATTACATTTGCTTGGGTTAAACTCTAACAGCCATTTGTTCGACCATTCCTGCAGCTTGTCCAGGTCTTCTTGAAGTCTCAAGCTGTCCTCCTCTGTCTTAATCCTTCTCATAATTTTGGCGTCGTCAGCAAACATTGAGAGGAATGAGTCTATACCCTCTGGGAGATCATTTACGTATATCAGAAACAGGATAGGTCCAAGTACAGAGCCCTGTGGGACTCCACTGGTGACTTCACGCCAGTCTGAGGTCTCGCCCCTCACTGTAACTCTCTGCTTCCTATTGCTTAGGTACTCCCTTATCCACTGGAGCGCCCTACCNACTCCCGCACCAATATAGAAGCATCAGAGGAAATATGGGCCAATAGGCCCTTTGCAGTTACTTCCATTCTTCCCTTTCATCTATACCCATTGAACCGTGTTCTGTCTTGTGTTGAAAGTTTGTTCACCTCATCCAAAATGTTGTTGTAACATATCACCTCACCCAATGCGGGTATATAAGACAAAAGCTGTTAAAATATTAGCATAGTAAAACTGTGTTTAGTGTTTGCAGGTTATAGTTGTGTGTGTGTAAACTAAAGTCTTTGAAAATGTAATAAGTTATTACGAAACGCGTTCAAGTGTCGCGTCAGACTAGAAATTAAAAGGAATTTTTGGAGAATTGATTTTTCAATTACCATCAACAGTAAAAAGAACATAAGAAATATGAGAAAATTCGCGTTAGAATTATTAATCTTACTTTTTCGGTCATTTTTAACAACATATAACATATGTTTACAAGAAGAGCACCAAAATATACTAATATATATATATATATATATATATATATATATATATACTATATATATATATATATATTATATAGATATATATATGTATATATAATATATATATATATCACTTTCAAATTGTGAGCTAAATGTTACTCTAAGCGAAAATGTTCAGTTTGATTTGGACTGGAGTACCCTGTGTAGCTCAGCCATCACTGTAACCATTTGTATCAGTTGTTACGGAAATAGTTTCTGATTCTGAATTGAATAACTGTAACGATTATAAAATCATCGATAAATGTAGCTTTTAAATATAATAAAAAACTTGAGCATACAGTTTATCATTACAGATATTTCATGTTTTGTTGTTGTTATGGCTTTTTCTTAGGTAAATAATTTAATGTAAATTTGTGTAAACTAACCCATTTATTCATGTGCAAAAATGTATGACTAGAAAAAATATATTTTATGCAACCAGGTCTGTGGTACAGCTTCGTGGTGAGGCCAGAGAACCTGGTGAAGCAGCCTCATGCTCCCAGGTCTGAGGTACAGGTTCGTGGTGAGGCCGGAGGACCTGGTGAAGCGGCCTCATGCTCCCATGTCTGTGGTATAGCTTCGTGGTGAGGCCCGATGACCTGGTGATGCGGCCTCATGATCCCAGGCCTCTGGTACAGCTTCGTGGTGAGCCGGAGGACCTGGTGAAGCGGCCTCATGATCCCAGGCCTCTGGTACAGCTTCGTGGTGAAGCCAGAGGACCCGGTGAAGTCTCACGTTCAAAACTGTATCTAGAGAATCACAGTCAAGGATCACTATAGTCGCCTGCCCAGCACTGTGTGACTCCATATATATATATATATATATATATATATATATATATATATATATATATATATATATATATATATATATATATATATATATATATAGTGTTTGTGAGGGTACCACCTCTGGTGCCAATGTGGGGACCCATAGCCTCGGAGAAGAAAATAAAACGTATTCAGAGGAGACCTTGTGGTTTCTCACTGAACACTAATATTTTCTTCTCCTACCACCCCCATTCTTTTCTATATATATATATATATATATATATATATATATATATATATATATATATATATATATATATATATGAGCGTTCGCAACTGTGTACATTATTTTGGCTGGTTTGATTTTGATTTTAATATTTGAATTCATCCAATTTCCAATTGGCTCTTGACTTGAAATGAAATATCCTGGGTTAAGGTCGTTTAATCTAGCTAAATGGAATGAAATAGAATATATAGAGAGAGATTCCATACTATTATATATCGCAATGAAATCACAGTGGCGTGAGATATCGATGAAAATCATTTTTAGGCAATTGAGGGAATTGAACTCGCGACCTGGTGATTCCCAGACGCCTTGTGATTTCATATATATATATATATTATATATATATATATATATATATATATATATATATATATATATATATATATATACAATATTTATAATTATAACGTGTCTGTGTGTAAGGAAAGTTGTAGATGCGACTACATTTTCTTTTCTATTTTGCCTACGTGTATTCAACTAGTTGTGCTCTTTCGGCCGCCTCTCAACTGTCAATCAACTGTTTCTAATTACTATTTTTTCCCTCCACACACACACACACACACACACACACACACACACACACACACACACACACACACACACACACACACACACACACACACACACACACACACAGAGGAAGCAGGCCGTAACAGCTGTCTAACTCCCAGGTACCTATTTACTGCTAAGTAAGAGGTGCATCAGGGTTAGGAAACTCTGCCCATCTGTCTCCTCCGGTGCTGGGATCGAACCCCGGTCCCCAGGTCCACGAGTCTAGAGCGCTGTCCACTCGGCCACCCAGCCGCGCACGCACGCACGCCCGTGTGCGTGCGCGCGTGCCCGCGTTAAAATCCTCAATATATATTTTACGTGTAATGCAAGAAAGGCTTCCTTAATTCTCCGCTCCGTTGGCCTCGCTCCCGAAATATTTTAGCCAGGTTGGGAGATTTTCCCCAGGCCGTCTGGGTCATCTCCACACCAAAACACCAACCGTCTTACATTTTACCACCTTTTTTAATATAGTTTTCCCTCCCCTCCGGTCTTTTGTATCTTAGCGCCGCTTCATTTTTTAATAGTTTCCCCCTTTTTTTATTATTATTAATTTCGCCTATTTTCTTCTTCATTGGTTTTTTATAATGTTATCAAAGTTTAGTTTTTTAATTTGTTGTTAAAATATTCATTTAGAATTCAGATATTTGTGTCTGTAAACTTTATTTCTGTTTGTTTTATGCAGCTTTGCTGTTTTCAGGTCTTTTTAATGACTGGAACATTACGAGGCTTCCTCAGCTGCCTCAGTGTACCAAACTATTATGTCCATTTTACAAATGTTCCCGAAGCTTTGTTTTCTTTATTTTTTAGTTTTTTTTTTCTTTACTTTGTGAGTCTTAAAAAGGATGTGATCCTTTCAGTACTCTGGAAATGTTATTTATTTATTTTATATTTTCCATCTGTTTATAGTGTTCTTGAACTTGAACGTTTTCTACACTTTACTTTCTCAAAAATTTGAACTTTCGTGTGGTATAGTTTTCTGTAATTTTCAGTCTTGCTGTGGTATAGTTTTTTTGTAATTTCAGTCCTGCTGTGCTATATATTTTTTTTAATTTCCAGCCTTCCTGTAGTATACTTTCCCAAATTTTCAGCTTTCCTGTGATAAAATTTCCCGGTCATTTCAGACTTTCTACATTAGCGTTTTTGAGTCTTCCTGAACAATAGTTTACCGCGCTTTTCAGCCTTTCCAGGCATTAATTTTCCCCCTAACCTGTGATTTTCCCGCCTTTTAATTCCCCCACCTTTAATTTCCCGCTCGTGTGTGCCCGTCCTGCGCATGTTTCAACTGGCTGCAGGCGACGATGAAAGTCCCTCCGCTCTACGATACACACACAAAAAATAATTGCACAAAAAGGTAATATTTAGGGGAAAATAAAAGAGGAAATTGTCTCTCTCTTTGGACAGGGAATGGACGGCGAATATTGGACAATGTGACAGAAACAAGAGCAGGGGAAAAACTGGGAGTTTTGAGAGTTTGTAAACAAAGACGAAATTGTCGTGATGGAGGAACGGGGTTTTATGATGGACACAGAAGAGGACAGCAGGGAGAAAAACAGGTCAAAGGGGGATGGGTGAGGGGGAGCAGGATGAGGGACGGGTTTTAGGGGGAAGGATGTACGGGAGGGAGGTGAAGAAGGGATGGGGAAGGGGCTGAGGTGAAGAAGGAATGGGAAGGGGCTGAGGTGTAGGAGGCTTGATAAAAGAGTTTAGGGAGACATGGAAAGGTTAGGGAGGCATGGGAAAGGTGTGGAAAAGGAATATAGCAGGCTAAGGGTGAGGGACGGGGTTGTTCGCCTAACATTCATTCTATATTTCTAGACAAGGTATAGAGACCCATGCAAGACAACTCACCAGCGCCCACCGTCTTCATCGACCTCTCTCGCCTAAAAAGACAATATATTTTCGGGGGTCGTCGCCGTCCCTGTTGACCCAACTTCGTGGACCACAGAAGGTCAGTCAGTCATTCCGTCGCCAATTCTGGTCTTGTCAGATGTGCGGGTTGGACGCCCTAGTTCCCAGTCACGTATTCACCTAGTTGTACTCACCTAGTTATGCTTTCGGGTGGTTGAGCTTTGTCTCTTTGGTCCCCCCTCTCAACCGTCAATCAAGATGGTGTACAAGATTGATGGTGTCAATCAACGAGTGTACAGATTCTTGAGCCTACTGGGCTCTATCATATCTACATTTCAAACTGTGTATGGAGTCAGCCTCCACCATATCACTGCCTAATGCATTGAAAAAATATTTCTAACGTCTCTGTGGCTCATCTGGGTACTAAGTTTCCAACTATGTCCCCTTGTTCGTGTTCCACCCGTGCTAAAGAGTGTGTCTTTTTCCACCCTGTCAATCCCCCTGAGAATTTTGTAAGTGGTTATCATGTTTCACTTTACTCTTCTGTTTTCCAGGGACGTGAGTTTCAGCTCCTTTAGACTTTCCTCGTAGCTCATACCTCTCAGTTTCGGGACGAGTCTGGTGGCATACTACTGAATCACCTCTAACTTTGTTTTGTGTTTAACTACGTATGGACTCCAGACTGGAGCGGCATATTCCAGGCTTGGTCTGACATAGGTGGTATACAGGGTCCTGAACGATTCCTTACACAAGTTTCTAAAGGCAGTTCATATGTTGGCCGGCATATGCTAGCATATGCCGCTGATGATATTCTTTCGATGTGGGCCTCTGGGGACAGGTTTGGTGTGATATCAACCCCCAGATCTTTCTCTCTATTTGACTCTTGCAGGATTTCACCTCCAAGATGGTACCTTGTGTTCAGCCTCCTGCTCCCTTCACCTAATTTTATTACTTTACACTTTCCTGAGTTGAACTTTAGTAGCCATTTTCTAGACCATTCCTCCAGTTTGTCCAGGTCGTCCTGTAGTCTCTGTCTATTTTCATCTGCCTTGATTCTTCTCATAATTTTTGCATCATCAGCAAACATTGTGAGGAATGAGTCTATACCCTCTGGAAGATCGTTTACATATATTAGAAACAGGATGGTTACAAGTACAGAGCCCTGTGGGACTCACGTGGTGACATCTCGCCATTCTGATGTTTCGCCCCCCCCCCTCACGTTGTTGTTACTTGGTGTTCATTTCTCCACCGGTTAGTGTGAAGGACACGGCGGCATCCTGTAAATTAAGTCAACTGATCTTATGGAAACTCTGGCCAAGAAATGATTTCATCGTTGGCTCAACGTTAATATAAACGTAGTCCGGCACTTGATCATCTAAAGAAAAGGAAGTCGTAAGGTCACTGTGAACTTGTGTTCGATAACAAGAATTATTTTGGGAAATTCATAAAGCAATTTTGTTTATAAAATAAGTTAATGCAAAAATCAAATCGCCCACTCACCAGCAGGCGACACTGGAGCAGGATAAAATTAAGCTTTAGTTAAAAAAAAAAGATCTAGAGATACTTCTCTTTTTGACCGTAGATTTAAGATATCGAGGAAAAGAATCGGCGATAGATTAAGATTCAGTGCTCGGATAAGAAGAGACGCAGTAACCGACAAGAAGCTGCCACAGAGAGTGTCACGTCACCACTAACGCTTGGAAGCAACGGTAGGTAGAGAAGCTTGCCGGCGGGTCGAGGCCTTTATAATGACTCAAGCTTAGGATGACAGTTCGGCCGAAATAATTATACGAACAAGTTTTAAATTTATTTGCTTCAAGAATCTTGGCGAATGGAAGAAGTTTCCCAGTTATAAGATAATACTCAGGGCCAAATGGCAAACTTCAGCAAAGCTTGAAGTAATGGAGAAGAAGTTTTGAAGCTAAGAATTATTGTTTTTTAAATTATTCTTGACAGTTTTTGTTTTATTAATAAAAAAGAGAGAGGGTGGAGGAGAGAGAGAGAGAGAAGCGTGGGGAAGGGAAAAGAGAATAAAGGAAAGGGTAAAGATGAGTAAAGATAGAAAAGGTGAGAGAGAAAGAGAAAGAGGGCAAATCAAACATAAAAAAAATCCATTTAAGTTCACCTAACTTGGATGAACCCAATTATAAATAAAAGTGTTCGGAGAGGACAACACACACAATTGGCTGGCCAGAAATAGCAGAGGGGGAAAGTGGTGAACCCCCTTTCCCTCTTCATCCCCCCCCTAACACCCCTAACCCCCCCCCTAACACCCCTAACACCCACTAACACCCCTAACCCCCCTAACACCCCTAACCCCCCCTAACCCCCCTAACCCCCCCTAACACCCCTAAACCCTAACCCCCTCCCCCTAACCCCCCACCAAAAAAAAAAAAGACAAACGAAATTGGATGAATGAGTTCGTCCAGATGGTGCAAGGTTGTCGAAGGCAATAGTTTTAAACGGAGCCGGGATAAAATGGGTGCTAACGCATCGAGCACCAATTCGCCCCATTAGTTTCTAGTTGTGCTTGCGGGGTTGAGCTCTGCTCTTTCGCTCGCCCGCCTCTCACTGTCAATCAAATCACACTGTTACTAGCTTCTAATTCCTTCTCCCCTCCACCCACACACACCCCCAGGACGCAGCCCATAGCAGCTGTCTAACTCCCAGGTTACCTATTTACTGCTAGGTGAACAGGGGCTCTGCCTATTTTGATTCTTGCCAGCGCCGAGAATCGAACCCGGGCCACAGGATTACGTGTGTGTGTGTGTGTGTGTGTCTACACAGCCACCGGTGCCACGGCGCCTGTGTGTTCAGCCATCTATGTAAGATGTGTGTGTGTGTGTGTGTGTGTGTGTGTGTGTGTGTGTGTGTTGTGTGTA
>WNGS01000046.1:0-36251 GCA_020271785.1 Procambarus virginalis
TTTTTCTAGAATTTGGCTGTTGTCCCCAGACCATATACATATAGATCTGTTGGGAATCTATCTACTACTAGAGCTTGTACATTTTGTTCGTAACCTCCTAATCGTACTTTGGGTTGTACTACCTTGAAAACTCGGGCTCCTGAGTCAGTCAGGAATCCTGCTATGTTTATTCGTGTCTCCTCTACAGGTGTAAGTTTCAGGGTATCTACCAACTCTTTGGATATAAAGGTCAATTGGGACCCTTGATCAAATAATCCACGTACGGTGGCTTTGTTCTCTCCATTTCTAATGATCAATCGTGCAGTAGGTAGAGCTGATTTATGTTTAGACCTTGTTGAGAAAACACTTATGTCAGGTAGCACAGTACAAAGCTGTACTGAGGTGTTAGTTCCTTCCTCCTCCTGTGGTTTGGCAGACTTTGTACTTGAATCCCCACAAAGTGCTGTATGGTGTTGACCCTTATGGCACCTATAACAGGTGCGTATTGTTGATGTGCAGCTGTCGGGATGATGTTCCCTTATACACTTGGTACATCTATGTATCTCCTTGAGTCGTTTTATGCGTGTTGCACGATCGGGGTATCGTCTGCAATTGTACATGGAATGTGATTGTTCACAGAACAGACATGGTCTCCAGACGTTAACAGTATCTTGAGGAGTCACCGATTTGGGTGACGCGTTACCTGTAGGTTTGGAGGTACCAACTGCGTATGTGCCCACACTGCCTTGTCTCCACTTTGGGGAGGGAGAAGTTGTTTTAGATTTGTTTGGAGTACTGTTTGTACTCTGTTGTTTACTATTAGTAGTAGACGAAGGTTTAGATGTCGCTTTTTCATCTGGGATAACTCTTTCTCGTTCTATGATGGTTTGTAACCCCTTTGTAATCTCTGTTACTGTCAGATATGACTTTCCATACAACACAAACAACTTATCCAGGATGTCCCTGGGTAATTTGCGAGTCATATGGACTTGGATTATCCAGTCTGATTCATCCAAGTTTACTTTATTTTTAAGTGCCTTAAGCAAAGACTCAAGCTCCAATCTAAAGGCTTGGAGTGAGACTGCTGTATTATTTGGATGTTTAATATCTAACAGCTTCTGGGTTAAAATTCTGATAGTCCTTTCAGGCTTCGCATAGTTGTCCTTGAGTAGTTGTACAGCATTGTCATAATCGTCATCTGTGTGATTCAGATTACAGACTACCTGAAAGGCTTCATCCTTCAAGACACTCTGTAAATACGTAAACTTTGTCGTCTTTGGTACATTGACATTAGAATCCACAGAATCGACAAATTTGCTCCAGAAATTGTCCCAATTCTCGTCCTCTGTTCCAGAAAAAGTTGGGAGACTGAGTGATGGTAATTTGACTTCTGGTGCTGTCTGATTCTGGGTAGTTGTAGCTGCAACATTTATATTGGCCTTATGGGCGTCTATCAAATCTTCATAACGTTGAATTAGTTCAAACGTTGCATCTTCATAATCAGAGTGTTCTTGGAGAATGTTGTTCATCGTATCTTCATCAATACTAGAATTTCAGTATATCTTGATACTCTTTCATTTGTTGCAACACACGGTCATATTTGTTCCGTGTGAGCTTAAGATAGTTTTCCAGTGCTGCATAATTAACTGGAGTTTGATTACTCATGTCTTCACATTTGTTAATCTGCCTTGTGAGATGCCCCTTTAAGGCCTAAGGGTTAATTTTACATTTTGGAGTGTAGACATCTTGAAAGTACTCGCTAGTCGTATGGACTTTTAACTATTTGGCACTTGAATTAATAAAGCAACTAGTTTCCGAACTAGAGCTGTTTATCATTTAAAAAATATACTACTGTATAATCATACACGCTATAATTTGAGTGGTAAGCCTGTATCAATGCTGGTATTCCGCAAGTTAGCCCGTCATTATCACTCTTGGTTGGTACAGAGACACAGGTTAACACTCAAAGGTGAAATGATTATAGTTAAATTATACCTATAATTATATGTATGAATATCAGGTTGACAACACAACTCGGGTTGTCATGAATACTGCATAAAAATATGTACTTGCTAGGTTGTAATATATGTTCAACTCTAGACAAGTGTAAAAAATTCTTACCCTTACACCAGGTTAGCACAATAAATTAAACTAGGTTGCTGTACAACACCAGCCTAAAATGTCCTACCCTTGTGCAAGAATTTGCTGTAAACAATGTGGTATGCAGTATGTAATGGTGCAATATTAAAGTAATGTTTATACTTAAATTACAAAAACATTTATAAGTAACTTATAAGTAAAGTAGCCTCTTATCAACCTCTTGTAATGAAAAGGCACAATAGTTCTTTGGCATAGGCCTCAGAACAATAATAGTGCTTTGTTGTAGTTTTGTTTGCTATGAGATTGAAAAGTTAGGCTAGAAAATGTAAATATAGCAATGTCTTTCTGCTATAATATTGCACTACTAATGTATATCAGGATTTTATATCTAGATGCAATGTACCTACTGGTTAACTGTAATAATCATCTAGGTTCAAAGGACCATAATTTATGTGGTAAAAACTCCAGGCAGTATATCTTCTTTTAATTGACTTCAGTAAATTAAAGTTTATCTTATTTTTCTTAGTAGGTAAGAAATTGAGTGGACTGTATGTACTTGTTAAAACTGCCTGAAATTAATCTCACACAAATTGGGGGGACAATTTGTAGCTTAAACCACTTTGTAATGGCTCCTTCTTAAACTACAAATTGTTTACCTAAGTTTAATTATATTATTTCATACCACATATGGTGGTCTAATCTACTATTATTTCAACAATTATTACTAGTTATGAATACTACTACTACAATAACTAGAATGGCCTTATCTGAGCCTGTAGTAAGGGCCCACTAAGGCTGTGTCATGGTAGCATCTATGTGGGTGTGGCCCTGTGCCTCATGGTGCCAATGGCGGCTGTGGAGGCCTTCAAGGCTGGCAACAGCTAGGTACATGTGTAGTTCTACTGCTCAGCTACTTGCTGTTCCAAGTCACAATTTACCTGTTTGGGATGCAAGGAGTTAGTACATTTCCCTAAACATATCAATACAGGTATAACATGGTATGTGAGGGCTGTAAAAATGGGGTACACGTACATGGTGTTGGTGTTGTTCATATTTTGTAACCGTCTTAAATTTGATATTAAAAAGTGCACTAGAATAATAAACAAATACTTGGTAAGACGGATACTGGAGTGCTCTTATTTGTAGTAGTGATGTTGCTGTGGCAGTTTCTTAAGGCAGAGTAGGTCTATCCTGTGGCCATTATCACAACACACACGCGAGCTCCATTGTTATTGTTTTTCGTGTGAGCGTGGCGTCTGTAAGAGACGCTCAGCCTCCCTTGTTCCAATATTGTGTTCTACTTCTAAGTTAAATTTACGTTAACAAGGGAATCAAGCTATATTTTGGTGTTAATAATTATATTCAGTCTTATTGAACACTTTTTTATTCAATTTAGACATTAAACTGTTGTATGAACAGTGGTTTAATAATGTAAATACTGCGGCGACGTCGATGACGTCACGGAGTCTCCCATTCTCTAATTTTAAGAGGATACTGTTAAGGGAAGACTATACTATTTGTGTATGAGTGTGTCGGTTTCCCGACAGAGGATACAGCGCCCAAAGTGAGGGGAGGATACAGCACCCAAGGTGAGGGGAGGATACAGCACCCAAGGTGAGGGGAGGATACAGCACCCAAGGTGAGGGGAGGATACAGCACCCAAGGTGAGGGGAGGATACAGCACCCAAAGTGAGGGGAGGATACAGCACCCAAGGTGAGGGGAGGATACAGCACCCAAAGTGAGGGGAGGATACAGCACCCAAGGTGAGGGGAGGATACAGCACCCAAGGTGAGGGGAGGATACAGCACCCAAGGTGAGGGGAGGATACAGCACCCAAGGTGAGGGGAGGATACAGCACCCAAGGTGAGGGGAGGATACAGCACCCAAAGTGAGGGGAGGATACAGCACCCAAGGTGAGGGGAGGATACAGCACCCAAGGTGAGGGGAGGATACAGCACCCAAGGTGAGGGGAGGATACAGCACCCAAGGTGAGGGGAGGATACAGCACCCAAGGTGAGGGGAGGATAGTATTGGTTCATATAGAGCTGGCAACGATGTGCATTGAGTCATCTTAGAGCGACGTGACGTCATCATCGCCACCCCTTCCCCTAATTTTTTTTTTAAATTTTGCCCCGAGGGGCGAGTATATTGGCCAGCACCACTCGTCTTGTGAGTGGACACACCGCCATAGCACCATTTACAACACTCCCCAAAAGGAAGAAAACCCGTTGGGTTGTTCATCCTGTCACTTGTACCCAGACACAGCTGGGACTTGCTTAACTGTCTCAAGTGAACAGCTCCTAAAACAAGAAGATTAATATCTAGGCGATGAGTCACAATAACGTGGCTAAAGTATGTTGACCAGACCACACACTAGAACGACGACGTCCCTTCACAATCGACTTGAGAATGGTCCAGGACGGACCGAAACCTCGTCGTCCCTTCACCTTCTAGTGTGTGGTCTGGTCAAGATTAATATCTGTCAACCCTTAAAAGTTTACATTATCTTGCGGGTGCAAAATGGGGAATCTTTTAAGAACAATATCAATATTTGACAAATAGTGTTTCCTAACTCAAACAATGTGGGGTTTATTATTCTACACATATTTCTAATGTCTCTCAGGTGTTCACATTCACATAGATAGTGTTCAAGGTGGTGTCCGTCACTCTCACCACAGATTCTGCAACTTTGCTGCTCAACCCTGTGTTTCACACCTTAAAGATATAATAATTAATGTAATCCTCAATATTATAATGAATAATCAGCCGTGCTCAAGTGCCTATATATGTTAACATCATTTTGAATTAAGACTACAGTCACCTTAAGTGACCACATGCATATGCGACTTGTGGTAATCATCTTAGAAAATTACTTTGGCAACTAGCCAGGTCAGCCTCCTGGTGGGGAGAGCCGTCTGAGAACAGTGTGGTTTGAGCAGCAACGGGAGAAGGGTGTCCTCTCCCTGGGGTCAAGGTCACAATATCTGACCAAGGACGCTGCACAGGTTAAAAGTAAAAGTTTGTAAGATTTAAGTACCAGTCATGTCAAGTAGCCTCATTGTCTCTGTGTAGGAATATTTTCAGTTAGGGAGTGTGCATTTGTTCCTGTATAACTAATTGTATTTAATAAACTGCACTGAATTAGAAGTGTTTCCCCAGATATCAATTTATTTCTGTAATTATTGAGTACCCCCGATCCGTGATATTTTGAGTGAGCTCCCTGTGAGCTTTGCAAGCAACCCTTGTGGTTATCTAATATATTATAAGCTCTTTCGTAATTAGTTAAGCCTCATTTAAAGTAACTTCATCCCTCCTTTCCATTAATTGGGAAACTACAGTCACTGGATGTGTTGCAATTCATTGGTCCGTTCCTGCCATCAATTAGCGGAAATACAGAAGCATTCAGGATCGGTGGTGGCGGCAGGAAGGTCTCAGAGTTTACCAGAGACATAAAGTACAGCGTCCTCGTGTGTGGTACCATGGTGATCAAACACCAACAGTAACCAGGAGTTGTACGAGGTTACAGTGACGAACTCTGATATACATTTAAAATATTTAATTATCGGTCGGCTAATATGGACGAAGAGGAGGTAATTAGCCCCCCGGACCGTTACAATGGTGAGCAGCGGTTTTTCAGTAATTTTCCTTGAGAATTACTGACGCCTCACGTGCCTGTGCACTCAGTCATCAGGTGTAAAGGTTAAGGGGGTCAGCTGAGCTCCACACGCTAGCGATTCGTCGGTCAGCCCTCGTCAGTGTGATCTAAGTGCGGTAGGCGGTCTTTAGGCGTTGTGTGGAGGCTGGTAACGTTTAAGTGTAGTGATTAAGTGCAGTAACATTAAGAGTATGAGTTAATTAAGGAGGCCGCTTTAAGGAGGGTAATTACTCGACACCCCTTCCATTGACTAAAGGGAGTTGGGGACTTTCATATTTTCCAACTACAGTTCCGTTTTAGAACTCTCGTGGGCGGAAAAATAAGTAGGACGCTATTTGTGTTTTTTCCCGAGGACGAATAGGCCACCCAAATGTCAGACTTTACGGTACTCATGAAGACGGCCGCGGCTAGTTGACGGATGGGGTAGTATTTTTCTAGCAATGGAGTGACGGTAGTGGTCGAACTCGAGGTTTCGTCAGTCGATCCGCATTCTAGTCTAACTGTTTCCCACAAAGGTAGCATTCTGTGCTGTTGAGATCCAGGTGATCGACGTCACTGGGTTCCGACGGGTTCGCGAGCAGGTAAGGGAATGTTACAGTGTTAATTCGAGTGATTCTTAAGTTAAAATTAAGTGATTTTTGTTGTATTTAGGTGTTTCCCTTAAAATAGATGTTCCCCGTCTATTAAGTGCTCTCCTTCATTTAAGTGTTCACTTTATATTTAGTTCTCCCCTGCATTAAAGTGTTCCCCTTAAATAAGTGCTTCCTTTCAATTTAATTGTTCACTTTTATTTTTACACACTTCCTGTGATCAAGTCTATCCCCTTGATCCTCAAAGTTTTTTTTGTATTATTTTCCAAGTCACTTAGTTTTCTATGTTTCCCTTAAGGATAGTTAGAAACGTTACTAATTCTCTCAGAGAATTACTAAAGTGAGTGATTTTTGTTGGTAAGTGGTACTGTAATTTTTATGGAAAAGTGGTCAAGATTTGGTGATTTTTTTTAAGAAAATCGTATTGATAATATTTTCAGTCCACTGGGACATAAATTCATGTTATTTTTATTTAATTCGAATTTGCGTGTCTAGTGCAAAATCTAGGTGTCATTATTACCCCTTAAAACTGTGGCAGTAAATAATTCTAGTTTTAAAATCAGTAAAGTGTAATATATTTTTCGGGTTTAGCGGATTTTTGTTTCTGAAAATTTGTGTTAGGAAATTTTCTATGTCCAGTTTGTGTAAAAACTCAGGTTTTTGTGAAAATTCGATTCGGGTATTACGTACACGACCTTGGTGTCATTATTATTCATTGGAGCGTGTCTTAACGTGAGCCTTGTTTTCAACTTCGGAGATAAACAATTGATTTTTAAGCGTTTAAGCGAATTATCGCCGTAGTCAGCGTTTTTCAAATTGTTTAAACTCAATCTAGTGTCCGAGCGTCTAGTCGTGTTCTGTCAGATCACGCTCAAACAGGTACCATAAAATGTTTCATTAATTCTGCTCTGGTCTGGAAAATTGTAAATATTTTTGGTACATAAGAAAGCGTCAATATAACTTGTTCACCACTTAAATAAAGTATAGTCCCTTCGAGAAATTTATTACCTTAATTTATCTTGAGATTATCTAGAAATGATTTCGGGGCTTTGCCTCCCAGCGGCCCGGTCTTCGACCAGGGGCCACATTCACGAAAGCACTTACGCAAACACTTACGAACCTGTACATCTATTCTCAATCTTTGGCGGCTTTGTTTACAATTATTAAACAGTTAATGAGCTTCGAAGCACCTGGAGGCTGTTTATAACAACAACAGTTGAATGGGAAGTTTTCATGCTTGTAAGCTGTTTAATAAATGTAACCAAAGCCGTCAAAGATTGAGGAAAGATGTACACGTTCGTAAGTGCTTGCGTAACTGCTTTCGTGAATCTGGCCCAGGCTTCCTTTTTGTTACGCACCCCCAGGAAGCAGCCCGAAGCAGCTGTCTGAAAGTGCAAAGTGTCATGGAAGTGCCATACCAGTGCAAGTTGGTGTATATAGTTCTAGTGTTCAGTTATTAATCTTTTTTTTTTAGATTTTTCGTTACCAAATATTGGACTTGTGTCAGCGGCCAGGAATATTTTAAACGTTAATATTTTTTTAATGCGATAATCAGTCAACATCGAGTGACAATAAATATAGTAATAATTACATTTTATCAAGATATTCTAGTATTTTGAACAGTAAATGACTTAACGTAATCCGTAATCCTTATTATTTTTTTGAGATTTGCGGGCGAATTATTTTTTTCAAACATAGTAACAGTGTGTTAAGATAGATGATATTAGTGGAACATTAGTGGTTGAGTTCTCCCTCAACACAGGAGTCCCCTCAACACAGGAGTCCCCCCTCAACACAGGAGTCCCCTCAACACAGGAGTCCCCCCTCAACACAGGAGTCCTCCCTCAACACAGGAGTCCTCCCTCAACACAGGAGTCCCCCCCTCAACACATGAGTCCCCCTCAACACAGGAGTCCCCCCTCAACACAGGAGTCCTCCCTCAACACAGGAGTCCCCCTCAACACAGGAGTCCCCTCAACACAGGAGTCCTCCCTCAACACAGGAGTCCCCTCAACACAGGAGTCCTCCCTCAACACAGGAGTCCCCTCAACACAGGAGTCCTCCCTCAACACAGGAGTCCCCTCAACACAGGAGCCCCCTCAACACAGGAGTCCTCCCTCAACACAGGAGTCCCCTCAACACAGGAGTCCCCCCTCAACACAGGAGTCCTCCCTCAACACAGGAGTCCCCCCTCAACACAGGAGTCCCCTCAACACAGGAGTCCCCTCAACACAGGAGTCCCCCCTCAACACAGGAGTCCCCTCAACACAGGAGTCCCCCCTCAACACAGGAGTCCCCCCTCAACACAGGAGTCCCCCCTCAACACAGGAGTCCCCTCAACACAGGAGTCCCCCCTCAACACAGGAGTCCTCCCTCAACACAGGAGTCTCCCTCAACACAGGAGTCCCCCCTCAACACAGGAGTCCTCCCTCAACACAGGAGTCCCCCTCAACACAGGAGTCCCCCTCAACACAGGAGTCCCCCCTCAACACAGGAGTCCCCCTCAACACAGGAGTCCCCCCTCAACACAGGAGTCCCCTCAACACAGGAGTCCCCTCAACACAGGAGTCCCTCAACACAGGAGTCCCCCCTCAACACAGGAGTCCCCCTCAACACAGGAGTCCCCCCTCAACACAGGAGTCCTCCCTCAACACAGGAGTCCCCCTCAACACAGGAGTCCCCCCTCAACACAGGAGTCCCCCCTCAACACAGGAGTCCCCTCAACACAGGAGTCCCCTCAACACAGGAGTCCCCCTCAACACAGGAGTCCCCTCAACACAGGAGTCCCCTCAACACAGGAGTCCCCTCAACACAGGAGTCCCCCCTCAACACAGGAGTCCCCCCTCAACACAGGAGTCCCCCTCAACACAGGAGTCCTCCCTCAACACAGGAGTCCCCCTCAACACAGGAGTCCCCTCAACACAGGAGTCTCCCTCAACACAGGAGTCCCCCCTCAACACAGGAGTCCTCCCTCAACACAGGAGTCCCCCTCAACACAGGAGTCCTCCCTCAACACAGGAGTCCCCCCTCAACACAGGAGTCCCCCTCAACACAGGAGTCCTCCCTCAACACAGGAGTCCTCCCTCAACACAGGAGTCCCCCTCAACACAGGAGTCCTCCCTCAACACAGGAGTCCCCCTCAACACAGGAGTCCTCCCTCAACACAGGAGTCCCCTCAACACAGGAGTCCCCCTCAACACAGGAGTCCTCCCTCAACACAGGAGTCCCCCTCAACACAGGAGTCCCCTCAACACAGGAGTCCCCTCAACACAGGAGTCCCCTCAACACAGGAGTCTCCCTCAACACAGGAGTCCCCCTCAACACAGGAGTCCCCCTCAACACAGGAGTCCTCCCTCAACACAGGAGTCCCCCTCAACACAGGAGTCCCCTCAACACAGGAGTCCCCTCAACACAGGAGTCTCCCTCAACACAGGAGTCCCCCCTCAACACAGGAGTCCCCCCTCAACACAGGAGTCCTCCCTCAACACAGGAGTCCCCCCTCAACACAGGAGTCCTCCCTCAACACAGGAGTCCCCCCTCAACACAGGAGTCCCCTCAACACAGGAGTCCCCCTCAACACAGGAGTCCCCCCTCAACACAGGAGTCCCCCCTCAACACAGGAGTCCCCCTCAACACAGGAGTCCCCCTCAACACAGGAGTCCCCCCTCAACACAGGAGTCCCCCTCAACACAGGAGTCCCCCCTCAACACAGGAGTCCCCCCAACACAGGAGTCCTCCCTCAACACAGGAGTCCTCCCTCAACACAGGAGTCCCCTCAACACAGGAGTCCCCTCAACACAGGAGTCCCCTCAACACAGGAGTCCCCCTCAACACAGGAGTCCCCCCTCAACACAGGAGTCCCCCCTCAACACAGGAGTCCTCCCTCAACACAGGAGTCCTCCCTCAACACAGGAGTCCCCCTCAACACAGGAGTCCCCTCAACACAGGAGTCCCCTCAACACAGGAGTCCCCCTCAACACAGGAGTCCCCCCTCAACACAGGAGTCCTCCCTCAACACAGGAGTCCCCCCTCAACACAGGAGTCCTCCCTCAACACAGGAGTCCCCCCTCAACACAGGAGTCCCCCCTCAACACAGGAGTCCTCCCTCAACACAGGAGTCCTCCCTCAACACAGGAGTCCTCCCTCAACACAGGAGTCCCCCCTCAACACAGGAGTCCTCCCTCAACACAGGAGTCCCCTCAACACAGGAGTCCTCCCTCAACACAGGAGTCTCCCTCAACACAGGAGTCTCCCTCAACACAGGAGTCTCCCTCAACACAGGAGCCCCCTCAACACAGGAGTCTCCCTCAACACAGGAGTCCCCCCTCAACACAGGAGTCCCCCCTCAACACAGGAGTCCCCCCTCAACACAGGAGTCCTCCCTCAACACAGGAGTCCCCCTCAACACAGGAGTCCCCTCAACACAGGAGTCCCCTCAACACAGGAGTCCCCTCAACACAGGAGTCCCCTCAACACAGGAGTCTCCCTCAACACAGGAGTCCCCCCTCAACACAGGAGTCTCCCTCAACACAGGAGTCCCCCCTCAACACAGGAGTCCCCCTCAACACAGGAGTCCCCCTCAACACAGGAGTCCCCCTCAACACAGGAGTCCCCCTCAACACAGGAGTCCCCTCAACACAGGAGTCTCCCTCAACACAGGAGTCCCCCCTCAACACAGGAGTCCCCTCAACACAGGAGTCTCCCTCAACACAGGAGTCCCCCTCAACACAGGAGTCCCCCTCAACACAGGAGTCCCCCCAACACAGGAGTCCCCTCAACACAGGAGTCCCCCCTAAACACAGGAGTCCCCCTCAACACAGGAGTCCTCCCTCAACACAGGAGTCCCCTCAACACAGGAGTCCCCTCAACACAGGAGTCCCCTCAACACAGGAGTCCCCTTCAACCCAGGAGCCCGAGTAAATGTAAGGTAATGAAACTAGGCAGTGGAAACAGGAGAGTATGTACGTAGGGGAAGGGGTGAGAGGGAGTAGGGAGGGGTGTACTCACCTATTTGTGCCTGCAGGATCGAGTATTGGCTCTTGGATCCCTCCTTTCTTGCCCCCGGTTGTTTAAAGCAATGACTCCGGTCCTTCTCTATCATATCTAGTTTTAAAGCTGTGAATAATGTTTGCTTCCACAATGTGCTCCTTTTTCATTCCATTCCCCACACTCTCACGCTGTAGGAAAACTTTCTAACATCTCTGTGACTCATCTGAGTTTCCAGCTTCCACCCATGTCCCTCTGTTCTGTTAGTATTCCGTGTAATCATTTCGTCTATTTCCACTCTGTCAATCCCAGTAGGATTGGTATGCTGCTATCATATCTCCCCTCTCCCTTCTTTTTCCCTAACGTCGTCAGGTTCAGTTCCTGAGACACTCCTCATACAACCTGTCCTCTTATAAATTACGTCGCTTTTCGCTCGTATGCGCTACGGCAAAAAAAAAAACATAATTTGAAAATATAAAAATTATTTATTTATAATTGAAAATAAATATTGGATTTTTTTTTCCGAAACAGCAAGAGTCCTCTGGTAGGTTCGGAGAGCAGGAAGTTCTCATAGGTTTCTAAACGTCATGAAAACCGTTAATTAAAAGTGTCCTCTCCTAACCAAACGTCTAAGCCAGAGGACCCAAAACAGAAAATGGGACAGAACGTCATTTTCTTGAGCCAATTAATTTTGAATTACGTTGATTTTTAGTCTTAGTGCGCATACGAGCGAAAAGTGATGTAATTTGTAAGAGAGTGAGTTGCTTCATACCCCATCCCACGCAACTCCGGGACTAGCCTCATCGCAATATATTTAACCTTTTCCACTTTCGTAATGTGTTTCTTTAGTGGAGGCTCCATGATGGGGCTGCATACTCTACGACTGGTCTCACATAGGCAGTGTAAAGCGCTCTGTATGCCTCCTTACTTAGGTTTCTGAATGACATTCTAACTTTTGCGAGCGTTGAGTACGCTGCTGTCGTTATCCGATTTATATGTGCCTTGGATTTTTTATTTTTATTTATTTATATATAACAAGAGTTCTTACATTCCTGTACATCCACCAGCACGCATAGCGTTTCCGGCAAGTCCTTAATTCTAATATTCCTCAGACTACGACCCGCCAAATCGTTTAACAACCAGGTACCCATTTTACAGTTAGGTAAATAGAGGCTACAGTTAAGGATTGGCGCTCAGTAAATCTTCCCCGGCCAGGATATGACCCAGGCCAAAGCGATAACGAAACCCCGGGCGAATGTTTTGCCAGTGGAGTGCACACCTGTCTGAGTTAAATTAGGNTACATAGTCGAGCAGAGAGCCATCATGCAACTGCATTTTGCGAACGGCCCCACCCGTTCGCAAAATGGTCTCGTATGCAAGGCCAGATTATTATCTTTTATTTATTTGACTGATTTAATGTGACGTGATGCCATTTAAAGTGACGTGACCCCATTTTATGTGACGTGACGCAGTAGTGCGGCGATACAGGGCAGATGTAATAAGCACGCACCTCGCATAAATGCCAAAAATGCCACACAAGTGAAATTATAGTAACAACACATGAATAACTTACGTTAATACAACAGTAAATTGACATAATATTTTCACAAACACTGCCACCTGCACACGAGGAAGCTGGAGGCCAACGTCGCGTGTAGGTCGTAATGAGACCTCTGAGCACCTTAAAGAGACTGTAGGTGTCAACTAACTGTGCAAACTTACTGAAGTTCGTTCTCCTTTATTTACAATATATAGGACACCAACTGTAGGAATAATACGTGCATAGTCTTACACAAGTTTGATCTTTATTAAACCCTTTAAGGTAGTATATGTGCTAATTCGAACAACTTTATAAAATATGCACGTATTCAAAATAGTTTGAGCACTGGTTGTGGGAACCGACCTATGAGATTTATATTTATTTATATGAATTATATAGAATTATATTTACGTTAATTTATATATTTCGATAGCAATTGGTATGATGTTAAGTGGACTGTATTTCTGCAATAATCTCACAAATCGATCCACTACACATTAGGGGTGGTTTATATTAAATTTATATATATACAGCCACTCAAACTACCGTATTAACTACATATATTAGTATACATTGAGGAGGTTCCTTATCTTATTACACAGCAGGCTTAGTTCACCAGGTATAACTAGGATGTAGACACAAAATTATCCTATTTTGAGGCAGCTTCCATCACCCATAGTAACTGATATACCAAGTCTTGCTTCCTCTTCTTATCCTGTCAAAGGGCGCCAACTATAAAGCCAGAATCCTAATATATGACAGCTATATCAGAGAAAACACTGTATAATGATTCAGATAATGACTAAGGCTTAATTACCTTTTTTGAGTCGATCATTTGTGCTCTCACCGGATCACCCATTAATATCTACCTAACATTAATGGCCAAAAATGATTAGATAAACGGGTTTCGGAAACACTTTCCTTGTGATTGATGACAGCGTGTTGATGATGGAAGACCCTTGGTTTCCATAACACTTCGTCCAAGAGAATTTATAGGAGCCGAATTTGCTCCACGACTCTGTGGTCTTAACAACAATGGCTGACCACTCCCTACTACTGACGCCTTGGCACTTTGTCTAGATAGCAGTAAGTGATAGAAGGGTCACATTTACTCTATTTTGATACTAATAGTTAAGTTAATTAAAATAAGATGTTTTATGATGGTAAAAGTCCAAAGACTAATGTTTTTAAGAATAATTCCAACACAATAGCTGGTGAATTTATAGTATGTGGCAATGATATCCCGTTTTCTATTGACGGAAAATTCCACTACAAGCTACATTTTCTATGGGATAACTTGTGTCTACAACGCAGCAGCAATATTATCTGCAAATTGCATTGATATTAGTAAATGGTGTCGGATTTTCCGACACTGGTTTTGATATAGTTCCTGAAAAGTCGTCAGTTACTTTCGATGGACTGAAGGTAAAGCTCAAGGACTGCTGGCTTTAACACATCGTAATCAGTTTCGGTGGCAAGAGTACTGAATGTCAAGGCGGCTCTTCCTGTAAGATGAGCTCTGAGAAGTACTGACTATTGGTTCCTACGCCAGTGTAACTGGGTTGCCAGGGCTTCAAACGATGTAAAAAAATGAGTCTACCTCTATCTTTACAAAAGGCGGCATCATTTTAATTCAATGTGTAGGGTCGAAACGTACCGGTAACCTGTTTTCAACTTGGTGTTGCTGCTGGATGTGAGTAGTTTCGAGTCCCAACTCTTCACGTCTGAAGGCGAGAGCAGTGATTGCCTTCTCTTGCTCTATGCGTATGGTTAGTTTAGCTTCGTTTTAACTTTTTAACTTTGTTGTCCAAAGAGCTTGGAAAGGATGTGGGAGGAAGAGGGATGTGAAGGTGAAATTCTTGGAAGAGGATCTGGATGTGGAGAGAGGAGGCTTGAAAGTTCGATGGCCTATCCACCATAGGTTGGCATTATGTTTTTGATCTTGGATTTGAACTTGAGTTTTTCTTCAGCGGCTGGAGAGGTTAGTGGTGAAGCGGTTTGGTGTTGTCCTGGTTCAGTTGTAGTGCTCTGTCTGGCTTGGAGGAGGCGTCTACCCTGTTGAGGTGGTGAGTCTATTGACTGAGTGGTGGGTGTACACTGTTAGTCATAGTATCTCTTGAATAGTCCACACCTCAGGGGTGGTAGCAACGTTCCATCGCGATCGTCGGTTTTAGTAGGAAAGAATTGATTCCTTCTTTTGTATTCCGTGTCATAGTAATTCACTACCAGGTCAAGATGCCACATGTAGTGAGTTATTGTGTGGGCGTGGACAAACATTCGGTAAGGGAATTTGTCGTGGTTCTTGGTTGAGATGATCCGGTTACACATTCTTGCCAGCTGTTGTCTTGATTGGAGGTTACTCGGGAAGTTTTTGTCGTCGATGAAAAGGAGATAGCAGGGGCGTTTCACGCGACCCCCGTCTACAGTTTCTATTTTGTTGTCTAATTCGAAGTAGGTGACTTCGAGGTTCTCGTCGCTTGCTGGTTTAGTTTCTGGTATTATTGCCGTTGCAGCAGCCTGGTGATTCTCTATTTTCTGTTTTTTCTTTGGCAGTCCGGTGGAGGGAGTTGCGGTTGCCACTGATTGGTGGTCAGCTGGAGCCTGAGTCGTTGGTGCAGCTGGCCTTGTTGTCGGTTCCGGTATCAGAGGCGTCGCCGTTGTTGTTGTTGTTGGTTCCGATGTTGCTCCAGTTTTTGCCGGTGTTGGGATCTGTACTGGTTGAGTTGTGGAAGGTTGTGGAGTCTGTAGTAGATCCTCTGGGACCGACATCTTGGACAGACCATTTGTTTCTATTAGCCTGTTGAGTACAGCTACGTACTTGGTGAAGTTTTTTCCTGCAAGCTTCTCCGCAAGGCTAGTAAGCAGAGGGCTCAGGATGGTGGCGGCCAAGGCCGCTAATTGGTTGGTTGGTGTGCTGGTGTCTGGGCTGACGTCGCCTGTGAGCTGGGCCCCAGTGAGGTGGGGAGGTGCTGGTCTGGTGCGAACGTCGGTGTAGCAGAGGAGTTGGGTACACTGATAACGTCGTGGCCTGAATGTTGAAGCTCACCGACTGATTGGTGGTTGGTCCGACAGGTGCCGATTTCCGAATGTCTTCAGTTCTCATGGGGCAGTCAGTGGAGCCGGCAGTGTGTGCTCCCTCGCAGTTGAGACACAGTTTGATGGTCGACTGACAGTCTCTGAAATGATGATTTTCAGTGCAGATGTTGCACTTTCCCTCTGCTTGTGGGCAGTTCTTGGTGTCTTTGTCTACTAATAACAACTGTGGTATTGGCGTATGAGGTAGTAACGTTCTTTCTTGACAGTGTCTGGCGTGATGGATATGTCCAGGCATCTGAAACCGTTTTCTACTTCTTGGGTCACTGCTGCAGCTGAAGAGAAGGTCACCTTCAGAGTAGACCGTAGGTTGTCGTCGTTCCTGATGACTTTAACGTGGACTGTAGTCAACGCCGGGTTCCTGCTGTTGATGCTTGACAGAATGGTGTCAGGGACCTGGGAGGCGATGAAGACGCTGGTGCGACTGACAAAGATGGTTCTATCAGGCAAGTAGCACCGGGTAGGTACGATGATTAGGTCTGCGTTTCATAGGCCGTCCTGGTGTTCTGGAGCAAACAGTCGTTTCAGAGCTGCCTCGCTTGAGTAAAGGAGTTCTGCACCGACGACGTCGGTGCGGATGTCCAGTGGTGCTGCGTTGGTGGTGTTGACAATTTTCGATAGTATCTGGGATCTGGTGAAATTGTTTTCCCCCCGAAACCGGACTTTGATGCGGTAAATCATGACGAAGTATCTCTTACATCACTGGAGATGGTCTACCGTCTCTATTCGGTATAGTGCACCAAGTTGGGAGTAGGGTCTCGCCATTTAGAGTGAAGTGAGCCTTTCTGCCTTACATTTACCCACCCGGCAGTGCTGGGTGCTTTGTTGTGTTTGTGTTTCGTTTTCTTCTTGTCGTCCCATGAAATCAATTTCTTGGGCTAGAGGCTGGAGTCTCGCTTGTTCACGTTTCCGTTTTAATGTATTTCACGAATTTGGTTTAATTGATACTTGTAATTGTCTGCTTTGAAGTGTATTTAAAACTTTAATGCAGTAAATCATGACGAAGTGGGGAGGATGAAGGGACGAGGGAGGGGGGAATGGTAGGGAGAAGGAGGGGACGAGGGAGTGAGAGATTTTGGAGAGGACGAGGGATTTGATGATTTTTACACACACTCAAGTAATGCTTTGTTCTTCAGTTATTTAACTCAATATTTCCATCCCTCCCCGCTACCCACCAGGCTAAGAGTCTTATCTAAACCCTCCTCCAGGGAGCCGGTCGGCCGAGCGGACAGCACACTGGACTTGTGATCCTGTGGTCCTGGGTTCTATCCCAGGCGCTGGCGAGAAACAATGGGCAGAGTTTCTTTCACCCTATGCCCCTGTTACCTAGCAGTAAAATAGGTACCTGGGTGTTAGTCAGCTGTCACGGGCTGCTTCCTAGGGGTGGAGGCCTGGTCGAGGACCGGGCCGCGGGGACACTAATGCCCCGAAATCATCTCAAGATAACCTTAAGATAACCCCCCCCTCACCCCGCATTCCCCACACATGTTACATTTCTGAACGTGACCGCTGAACACAGGTGTCCATAAGCATGAGTCCAGCAGTGATAATCTCCCTCTTGGTGTGGCTACACGTTTGTGAAAGCTTGCTGCAGGTAGGTAACTGTAAATACCTTTGTCTAAAAGCCCTAGACAAAAGTATATATATATATATATATATATATATATATATATATATATATATATATATATAGGGGTACCACCTCTGGTGCAAGTGTAGGGACCCATAGCCTCGGAGAAGAAAATAAAGAGTACTCAGAGAAGACCTTGTGGATCCTCACTGAACACTTTGATATTTTCTTCTCCTACCACCCCTATTCTTTTGGTATGTGTGTATATTATCTAACTTTATATATATATATATATATATATATATATATATATATATATATATATATATATATATATATGTGTGTGTGTGTGTGTGTGTGTGTGTGGTGTGTGTGTGTGTGTGTGTGTGTGTGTGTGTGTGTGTGTGTGTAAATCACGAAAAATAAACACGTGATTAAAAATGTGACAGTGTTAGACCACGGAGGAAAATTGAAACAGGAATTTCCTTAAGTACTTTCGTATATTAATACATCGTCATCTTTATTTGAATAATAATTCAAATAAACTAATTGGAAACAATTTATTGAAATAAAGAAAATCACTCGGCCTATTAGGCAAATCGGGCTTTACATAGTAGGCCGAGAAGTGCGTTCTGGCTACTAGGTACCACACACACATATATATATATATATATATATATATATATATATATATATATATATATATATATATATATATATATATATATATATATATATATAGAAAGATGCATGAACGCACAAGCCATATATCACTAAGAACTCTTTGAACCGGCCAGGATTCGAACCCATGCCATCTAGGATCACCCCTAAACGTACACAGTACCGTGACCACCGCACCAATGATCGTCTATAAGGATTGGTCAGTCATGGCGCTTATTAACTAAGCTCCCTGACTGACCAACCCCCGACGACACTCATGGATCCATTTGGGTACAGTTTTTCATCAAATTCTGGCGGATGCACGGGCCGCACTGAGTCTAACATGGGTGAGAAAGCTGCATGAACGCGCAAGCCATATATCACTAAGAACTCTTTGACCCGGCCAGGATTCGAACCCATGCCGTCCAGGATCACCCCTAAACGTACACAGGTCAGTCAGGGAGCTTAGTTAATAAGCGCCAAGACTGACCAATCCTTATAAGACGATCATTGGTGCGGTGGTCACGGTACTGTGTACGTTTAGGGGTGATCCTGGACGGCATGGGTTCGAATCCTGGCCGGGTCAAAGAGTTCTTAGTGATATATATATATATATATATATATATATATATATATATATATATATATATATTATATATATATATATTATATATATTGTGACGGTAAAGTATTGGAGTATGGTGTTCGGCAGTCTTCCAATGGCAGATGTCAATGCCTGGTCACATACACGTAAAAAAAAAAGTGACTGCTTGCCTGATAGTCTGTGGTAAGGTAGGGGAAGACATACAAAACACAAAAGATAAACAAATGAAATTTAATTACTCTAGAAAACAAATTTAAATAAAGCCAATTTCTTGGCTTGGCAAAGTGCAAATATAACAAGTGAAAAAAGACTAACATAAAAATGAATAAGTAATGGATTACGTTAACAATAATACAAAAATTTAATACAAGTGATAAAATGGTGGTGGAATATTGGCGCAAGCTAAGAACCGCTACTTGATACCTGAGGAATATCAATTAGATGTTCACAGCTTTAGAGCACAAGATATTCTGAGGAAGGTGTTGTGGCACGACCTAAACGTTGACGTGGATAGAGGGCGTGCGTGGTGCGGAGCAGAAGTGGTGTGATCTTGACCAACCAATCAGAATGCAGGCAGGCCGACAGCTGGTAGTTGGCTAGTTGAAGTGTCGCGCTGAGCCGGTGAGGAGAAGTGGGGGTGCAGGAGTGGGGGGTGAACAGGTGTGTGGCTGCCTTGACAAACTTTTGCTATTGCTGCACGTATCTTGAATGTAGAATATATGTGACGAATGAAGGGAAGAGCAGGCTCAATCTCTCTTGAAAGAGATTATCGTCACAACTCTCCCCCGAAGCCTGTGGTTCCGGAAGAAGTCACGTTCTCGGGAGGTAGAGTGGTAGGTGGAGCTGCCTCTACCTCATGAACTCTGGAGAGGGCGTCGGCGATGATGTTATCAGGCCCTTTGATGTAACAGATTTTCAGATTGAAGCCTTGTAAATATAAAGCCCATCGCAGCAGACGTTGGTTATTGAATTGGGCTTGATATAGGAGCATAGAGGATTGTGGTCCGAGTAGATGGTGGTGGACCGAGCACCTTGCAGGTATGGTGCAAAGTGTTGCAAGGTCAGGACGATGGAGAGGAGTTCCTTCTCTATAGTGCTGTAGTTTTTCTGGTGAGGCTTCAACTTGTAGCTGTAGTAGCTGACAGGTAGAACCTCCTCGCCTCGTTGCTGCATTAGGACACCCCCGATGCCGGTACCACTGGCGTCGACATGGAGGATGAAAGGCTTCGTGATATCTGGCGAGGCGAGAATAGGATTAGAACAGAGGAGGAATTTGAGTTGTTCGAAAGCAACGGTTTGTTGCATGGTCCAATTATACCGTTGCTTGGGACTGGTTAAGGTGATTAAGGGTGTAGCTACTGTACTGAAGTTCCTCACAAACCTACGGTAATAAGAGGCAAGACCAAGGAAGCGCAGGAGCTGCTTCCTTGTAGTAGGCTGTGGATACTCTTTGATGGCTTGAATGTGGATATTTAACGGAGCCAGGCTGCCACTCCCTATTACATGACCCAGATAACGCACTTTACCTTTGGCAAAGGTGGACTTGCCCAGGTTGATGGTGAGGCCGGCTGTCAGGAGCTTGGCGAACAATCGTTGCAGCTGGAGCAGATGTTCGCTCCAGGTGTTGGATGCTACAACGATATCATCCAAATAGGCGTAGGTGTTATCCAAGCCCTGGATGACGCGGTTGACAGCTCTCTGAAAGGTGGCCGGGGCATTGCACAGTCCAAAGGGAAGGCGTTCATATCTGAAAAGTCCGAATGGGGTAATGAAGGCAGATATTTCTTTGGCTCGCTCCGTTAAGCACACCTGGTAATACCCCTTGAGCAAGTCTACCTGGGACAGGTAGCGGGCATTACCAATGGCGTCGAGGATGTCATCAATCCTGGGTAATGGGTACGCATCTTTAATTGTCACACTATTTAACTTTCGATAATCAGTACACAACCGGATCTTACCTTGGGGTTTTGGTACCAAGATACATGGTGAGGCCCAGGGGGACTCACAGGGGGTAGCCAGTCCATGGTCTAGGAGGTACTGTACCTCAGCACGCATGACTTCCTTCTTGCTAGGGCTGATTCGGTAGAATGGTTGGCGAATCGGCTGGGTGTCAGGTAGCAGTTGGATGTCGTGCCGAGTCACAGTACACTCCTGTGGATCATCTCGAAACAACTCCTGATGTTCTTTGATGAGTTTGATGAGTGAAGCACTATTATCGTCCTGAAAGTAATTATGGATATCAGTAAGGATTTCCGAGTTGGAAAGCGCTGCCTGAGTGTCAGTGCTTTCGGGAGGAGAAGCAGGGAAGGTCTCACTGTGGCTGTATGGAGCTGTAAAGGTGGAATAGTTTATTAACACAGTGGGAGGAGTACCATGATAAAGCTTCAGCAGGTTGACGTGGCACAACTGGGTCTTCCGCCGCCTATCGGGGGTCTCGAGAACGTAGTTGTGATTATTCCTGCACTCCTTGACACGGTAGGGTCCTGAAAACCTGTTTTGTAAAGGAGAACCTGGGATAGGGAAATAAGCTAGAACGAAGTCTCCCTGTTTAAATTTCCTTACTTGGCTGTGCTGGTCGTAATGAGTCTTCATCCTCTCTTGGGCTTTCAGTAGGTTGTTTCTGGCAAAGGAATGCACCCTCTCGAGAATGTGTTGGAGGTTTTGAAGAAACTGGGGCACATTCTGATGCTCACTGAAGGTGGCATCACGTAGAGAGTCCTTGAAAGCCTTGAGAGGAGTACGGCACTTACGTCCGTAGAGCATCTCATAAGGAGATACTCCTAGTGACTCATTAGGAAGACTTCTGAAAATACACATGATGAGATCAAGTTGCTTATCCCAATCCTTTGAGGTCTCATTACAAAACTTTTTTAGGAGTGCCTTGATAGTCTGATGACTACGCTCAAGAGAACCCTGTGAAGCAGGATGATAGGGGCTGGACAGTACCTGTTTGATGTTGAACTCCTCCAGTGTCCGTTTGAAGAGATCACTGGTGAAGTTGGTGCCACAGTCGCTCTGAATCTCCCTTGGAAATCCATACTGGGTGAAGATCTTCAGCAAATTCTTCACCACTGTAGCAGCCGTAATGTTCTTTACTGGAACTGCTATGGGGAATCTGGTGGTAGGACACAGGATGGTTAAGATATAGGCGTTGCCGGAACTGGTCCGAGGTAAAGGACCAACACAGTCAATAATAAGTCTGTGGAAAGGTTCCGCAGGCACCTGGATGGGTGTCAGTGGTGCTCTGGGGATAGAAACGTTCGGTTTACCTGCTTTCTGACACACATGACAATTTTTGGTATGTTGTTTGACATCATTAACCATACCTGGCCAGTAGTAGTCTTGTCGAATCCCATGGTAAGTCTTGTTAAACCGTAGTGTGACAGAGCTCCGTGGGCCAGGTGTAGAATAGTGGGCCGCAGGCTGGTAGGAATCACTAGTTGTTCAATGTTGGCCCAATCGTCCTCCTCCTTCAGTTTACTGGGTCTGTATCTGCGATAGAGCAACTCGTTCTCTAGGAAGAACCCAGGAATACTGTCGGATTGAGTCTCAGCCTGAAAGAATAATGGTGTCAAGGTAAGATCCTCCCTCTGTAACTTACGGAACTCCAAAGCGGTGAGATTTGGGGGTAGTTTCGAGGGTCTTGAGGGACAGCGGTAGTAGTAGAGTCAGCTGGTTGCGGTCGTGCAGCTTGTGCACGGGTGGTCACCAAAACAGGAGGAGAAACTTCATCACTCTCTTGAACCTTTGCTGGAACATGCTCAAAAATCGGATTATCCATAACAGAGGTACACACCTGGGGTTTGTCCTTGACGATCAGGTTGGTCGGTTGCAGGTCTTCTGCCAAGTCGTTGCCCAGGAGAAGTTGCACTCCAGGCATGGGAAAAGGCTTTTCCCTGACGGCGACTTGGACTTCACCGGTCACGAAGGGACAATCCAGGTGGACTCTGGCGAGAGGATAAGGAGTAGTAGCAGTGAGGTCAGTGATGAAGACAGTCTCTCCTGTGTAGGCGACGTTGGGCACAGCTGATTTCAAGACTATTGATTGAAGAGCCGCTGTGTCCCTCAAGATCTTAAGTCCAAAACGTCCCTCAGAATCTGAACCGTTGGTAGTGATAGTTCCAGGATACAGATGCTTGCTGAAGAGAGAAAGATCATTAACATGAACACCAACATTCATTACAGGCTTACCGGACTTAGGAGGAGTCTGTTTGGGTTTGGTGGATTCAGTGTTACCTTTATATGTAGACTTACCACATTTTTCTATGGTATGTCCATAGAGTCTACAATACTTACAGTACAGTTGCGAGGTACCTTGATCTGGGCTCACTTTCTCGTAACTGTACCAAGACTTCTTACTGGTAGGTGGTTCTGGTGTCAGCCGGTGGATGAGGCTGTAAGTGTCAGCCGACTTCGCGCATTTCACTAAGTCGGTCTCTTCCTTATCTGCTAAATATAAACGGACAGGAGGAGGTACACGCCTCAAGAATTCTTCAACCAGCATGAGGTTGACGAGTTCTGGAAAAGTAGAGACATGTGCTGCCTCCAGCCATTTCATAAAATATCTCCGTTTGGTGTTGGCAAATTCTAAGAAGGTGGTGGTACTTGCCTTTATGTAGTCACGGAATTTTCGTCGGTAGCTTTCGGTGGAGAGAAGGTAGGCGTCCAACACGGCTTGCTTCAGGGTTGGGTAGTCATTCTCAGACGCCAAAGTGCTGAGTGTGACTGCTGCTCTACCTGTAAGATGTACTCGGAGAAGGGTAGCCCATTGGTCGGTAGGCCAACTAAGTTGATTAGCAAGGGTCTCAAAGGTTGTAAAAAAAACATCAACCTCCGAATCGACGAACGGTGGCATTAACTTACTTGCATGGGAGACATTGAAAATTGGAGGAAGACTAGCTGCAGCTTGTTGGCGTTGAGCTTGGTGTGTAGTGTCCAACGTGAGTTCTCTTTGACGACATTCTAGAGCCAGATCCGCTTGCCGTTTGTCGTGCTCGCGTTGCATCTCCAGGTGACGTTGTTTGAGGGCCAGCTCACGTTCTTGCTGTCCTTGGAGGAGGAGGGCCTCTCTTTCACTTTCTTCTTTCCTAATGGCAGCTGCTTCCTTGCCAGGGCCGCCTCACGCTCCTTGAGGCGGATTTCTCTTTCTTGTTCTTCCTTCTTGAGGGCAGCCTCACGTTCCTCTTCCTTTCTGATGGCAGCTGCTTCCTTTTGTTGCTCCCGCTCGATTTTAGCAAGTTCAAGTTTGAGTTTCATTGCCGTCAGATCATGCTTATCTGAAATAGTGTAAAGTTCGTGAGTGTCAGAGTCTATTACCTCTTCATCCAAAAGGTGATCCAAGAGTATGGTTATGTACTTCATACTTGTTGGCTCCATGGGGAACATCTAGGTGATACTCATGTGCAAGAGTTATCAATTCGGTCCTCTTGGCATGACGTAAGTTCTCTATTTCACCTGCTGGATTTGAACGGAAAGCTTGGATACGAAACATGGTGAAATTAGCAAATAAATGTGACACGAATATACTGTGGTGATATGGTGAATGTCAGAAACAGGAAAACGTGGCAACTGGTACCTATCCTGTGGAATTGTTAACAATTAAAGTTAATTCAAGATGGTAAATGATTAAGGTCGCAGGAAATCTTGTACCCGGTACTCACTGTGGGAGGATAAGGGCAAGAAAATCCTACTAATTAGTTGAAACTGAGTTTCTAAAACAAATGAAACATTTAATGGTTCAAAAGTAAATTAGGTAGTCCAAGAATGTAGGCATACCTTGCCGAGTCACTATAGAACATAAGCAAGTTTTTCCCACTGAAATTAAATATGATACTTACAGAATTAGCGAACTTTGTGCTCTGAAAAAAGAAAGCTAATTCCCTACCTAAGTAAATATCATCTTTCTGACCGACGAGTAGGGGTGCGAGTGTCAACTGGTGACGAGAACTATTGGCGAGGTCCCAACTCGTCAATAAAAGTCCGTGCGAGAGGAACTATGGCCCTCTTTATCCTCCTAGAGTCGGATTGCAGAAATTAGGTGCTATTGACCCGGAGACAGACCACAGTACCAGGGTACCTATATGATGATCTGCCGAAAATATGAGAAATATCCTAGGGACAAAAGGTGGTAACACGGGTAATAACACGGAGGGAGAGACGACCATTAAGAGTATGACTGCGGCCTACAGTCACCACGTAATCCAAAGTTGTCTCACACTCACCATATGCTACTCCCGGAATGCACAATACACACAGCACCATATGAATAATAAAGTGATTAGTGAAAAATTGAAAGCAAGGGAATTAAAGCCAAGTACGCTTACCACAATTACCAATACCTGAGTGAAGCTCCTAGGACAGGCCCCCAAGTATATGTGACGGTAAAGTGTTGGAGTATGGTGTTCGGCAGTCTTCCAATGGCAGATGTCAATGCCTGGTCACATACACGTAAAAAAAAAAGAGACTGCTTGCCTGATAGTCTGTGGTAAGGTAGGGGAAGACACACAAAACACAAAGTATAAACAATGAAATTTAATTACTCTAGAAAACAAAGTTAAATAAAGACAGTTCCTTGGCTTGGCAAAGTGCAAATATAACAAGTAAAAAAAAACTAACATAAAAATGAATAATTACTGGTTTACGTTAACAATAATACAAAAATGTAATACAAGTAAAATGGTGCTGGAATATTAGCGCAAGCTAAGAACCGCTACTTGATACCCGAGGAATATCAATTAGATGTTCACAGCTTCAGAGCACAAGATATTCTGAGGAAGGTGTCTTGGTATGACCTAGACGTTGACTTGGGTAGATGGCGTGCATGGTGCGAAGCAGAAGTGGTGTGATCCTGACCAATCAATCAGAATGCAGACAGGCCAACGCTAGTAGTTAGCTCATTGAAGTGTCGCGCTGAGCGGGTGAGGAGAAGTGTGGGGGGTGCAGGAGTGGGGGGTATGCAGGTGCTGTGGCTGCCTTGACAAACGTTTTGCTACTGTTGAATGTATCTTGAATGTAGCAATGAACGTGACGATGAAGGGAAGAGCAGGCTCAATCTCTCTTGAAAGAGATTATCGTCACACTATAATAACAATATTAATAATATTAATTATTATTATTAGTAGTATTAATAATATGATTTTAGGATAAAAACCCACACTTATTTTTTTTAATTTTATGTAAACAATTTCGCTAAGTGTGTTTTGTCAAAGTCTGAGTGTGTGATCAGGACGAGACTTACATGTCAACGTCTTATGAGACTGTTACCCTGTTGTTGTTTAAAATTTAGCTTCACGGAACTAAAAATTCCATGTAGCACGGGCTACGGTGACCCAGTATTGAAGTTAACTGGCACAGGAGCGGGCAGTAACTTGTCTGCTATCCTGGGTCCACTCTTTGTGTCCTTCTTGACCGCCTGACAAGGTCACATGTATTCCCGCCTGCTGATGTACCTGCGGTAATGTCGCCTATGGTAGCATGGTCAAGTGTCCTCTCTGTAATCCTGCTATTCTGGAAACTGGAGTTGTTATTAACAGAGGTGATCATCTAGATGGTATCACTCGTAACCCTCTCCATACCTCAAGGTACGTAGCCAATGGGACTGCTTACATTCATTCATTAATTGAGATCTAATTTTAATTCACTGAGAATCATTTTCCTAGTAAATCTGTCCTCTGAAGTAAACCTTTTGTTGCCAGCAAAACTATTCAGAGTATTTATTAGAACCCCTTCCACTACCCTTCTAGCTCAAATATTATTATTTTTATAGATTATTTCACACTTTTTAAAATCATTATTGTGATTCTTTTCCCATCAATGGTTTGCTCTAACACTGCTACCAGCCCTAATTCTACACGCTTTCTTATGTGCTTCACTTTCTTATGTTATGTTTGATCTCCAGTTTACACCCTGTACCCCCTCCCTCCCCCACATAGACTTCACTACAATCTCTACTGGGTAATATATAAACCCCTCACTGATTACTATCATCTCCTACTCTATTCTTACAAAGCCTTTTCCCCAGTTGTATTTAGGTAATTGAAAACGCTTTTATGTCCTGTAGTAATTACATTATGGCCAGTTTATTTAATAATGATTATATGGTAATTTGAAATGAATTTTTTATCAGGTTTCCAAAGGCGTCTTTCAGTTATAGTGTAAAGGATGCCTTTAGCTTTATTGTGTGTTTTTTTCAATAAACCACGAGGGATGACAGTAGGGTAAATTGAAGTAGTGGAAACCGGGCAGTAGACCTTGCGTTTTGCTTTTTCCCACACACGGGCTATGGCCCCTGGGTTTTCTCCGGGCCATAGACCGTGCATTTTGTTTTTCCCATGCATGGTCTATGTCCCCTGGGTTTTCTCGAATTTTCCCCTAAGTACGGTCTATCACCCTGGGTTTTCTCGAATTTTTTCCCCAGCACGTTCTATGTCCCCTGAGTTTTCTCGAATTTTCCCCTAAGCACGGTCTATGGCCCCTGGGTAATAATAATGGGTGTTTTAAATTTTTCAGATGGCCGCCTTTAGCTTAGAATATGTTTTCAATTATTATTATTCATTAGTACCGCATAGTCTCCTAATATTTTCATGCATTTATCATCCTCTCCGTTCAAACATCTGTAATTTTCCAACATGTGAGATAAAAGGTACCCTCCTAGGTCCCGCCATTTTGTTCAAGGGGATAAAAAGGCCGGGCTCTGTCATAGCGGAATTTCGTTACCCCAGTGACCCTTGCACAGGCATCGCTAATGGTCAATGACGTCACGCCGTCTTCATCTTCCCTAAATTATGTATGTGAAATTGTGTAATTTTAGTGAAAGCACAATTTTAATTGTCTAAATGCATTAGCATTTTGATATATTTGTGCAAATACCATACTTTGTGTAAATGTCATACTCTGAGTGTACATGCAATATTGTGTAAATGGTATATTTTTGTGTGCAACTCACATATTTTGTATGTAAATGTCATATTTTTGTGTAATGGTATATTTTGAGTGTAAATAATATATTTTGTGCATAAATGGCAAATTTGGTGTGTAAATGTATTTTCTGTGTATGGCATGAATTACATCTGATTAATGGGGAAATGGTGGCAAAAAACTAGGCATTCTCTATGAATGTATAGGTTGTGGAGTATGTGTAGGTAAGTATGCTTGTATTTGCGAGTGTTGGTTTAGAAACAAGTTATCTGATTTGCGTAGCAAGATTAGGAATTTTTTTTGAGGTGTAGAAATGATTAGCCTATGAATATAGTGGCTAGCATCCAGCTGAGTTCCTAGATGGATGAATTGAGGTGCGACATTTGGATAGCTATTTGATGGATGTGAGGATAGTTGACTAGCCTATGAACACAGCTACTAATCCGCTGTGCTGCCAGTTGTGTGGTAACTACTTGTGGATTATAGTACGATATCTAGCTATAGGGTTTCATAATTGCTGTTGTGTATAAAACTAGAATGAGAGCAAAGCATAGAGTGGACATGAATATGAATGAGATTGGGCGGAAATATATAGGTGCTGCCTCGTATCGGCCAATAGGACTTCTGCAGTTACCTTTTTTCTTATGTTCAGCTCACCTGCTATGCTGCCAGATGTACGATTCTGCTTAAATTGCGGTACAACATTTGGGTTGCTGTTATACTTTTGCATATATTACCGAATAATAATTATAGTTGTGGATGATTAAAATGTATATTCTTAAACCTCTGATTAGATTAGGTGGGGATGGTTAGTCTAGCCATTTTGAATAATAACATGAAAAAACAGTACATATGCAGGTAGGACTCTAAAGGCCACATTGGTCATCTGGTGACGTCATACATAGTTTGAAAAGTCAGGTGGTGTGGTACCTTAACACTTATATGCTAATGGCCAGCAATACCCTATCCCTATACTGAGGCCGCTTTTCGTGATGTCACTAAACAACAACAACTGGTCTGTAGAATGTATTTGTTTGTTATATAATAAGTTAGGTTAGGATGGTTTGAAATGAATAACAGAAAATATGAGCAATGAGCGAAAATACGAGCAAAGGTAAGTGAATATCGTCTGTGATGAAGCACAGAGTACAGTTGAGGTATTAAGCCCGATTAAGAGTTCGCACTAGTGTGTGAAATTCCTAGGATCCGCATTTAGCATGTTGGCTATAAGCTTTGAGCTCACTGGCGCCTTGCACCTCATTAGTGATGATGACGTCAGAAAAAAGTGACTGCAGAAGGCCTTATTTCTAAACATGAGAGGCTTGCTTTTACTGAATGAGTATTTTGATTTGTTATATTCTACAGTAAGGTGTGCGAGGCATGTTTTTGAGAGAATGTGAGATGCGCATATATATTTAAGCGCGTGCAAATATATTTATGCGCTTATGTAGCAATATTGGATTACTACTGAAATCGCATTGAAGTCACCACGCCTAGCAGGGGACTGTTTTCATACAAATGGTTGATAGTGGGGTTTCATTTTTTATTTACCCTATGCTAAATAAGCAATCCTTGAAGATAGATTGACAAAGCTCAAATTACATTATCTAGAAAGGCTAAGAAGAGATAGAGAAAACATGACAAAGGGGTTATTAATGGGCAATTAATACTATAAACACGAGACAACACGAAACAATGGGTATAAATTGGAATCAGTTTTAGATTTAGGAAAATGACCTGGGTAAATACTGGTTCTGTAACAGGATTGAACTCATTTCTTATGTTAATATGAAATCTTAGCTATAAAATGATCTTAGATAGATGGGCAACAGTATGGAAATACCTTATTGAGAAAATGAGCTTATAATGGATAATGCCATTGTACATTAGGCTTGACAGAAGGTAGCCTTTTATTCGAATTGATATAAATATAGAAAGTGGGGACACGTACACTATAACAGAAAACGGGCTTATTTAGGGAAGATGAAGACGACGTGACGTCATTGAACATTAGCGATGCCTGTGCAAGGGTCACTGGGGTAACGAAATTCCGCTATGACAGAGCCCGGCCTTTTTATCCCCTTGAACAAAATGGCGGGACCTAGGAGGGTACCTTTTATCTCACATGTTGGAAAATTACAGATGTTTGAAAGGAGAGGACGATAAATGCATGAAAATATCAGGAGACTATGCGGTACTAATGAATAATAATTGAAAACATACCCTAAGCTAAAGGCAGCCATCGGAAAAATTTAAAACACCCATTATTATTACCCAGGGGCCATAGACCGTGCTTAGGGGAAAATTCGAGAAAACCCAGGGGACATAGACCGTGCTGGGGAAAAAATTCGAAAAAACCCAGGGGACATAGACCGTGCTTAAGGGAAAAAGCAAAATGCATGGTCTATGGCCCGGAGAAACCCAAGGCCATAGCCCGTGCTTGGGAAAAAGCAAAACGCATGGTCTACGGCCCAGAGAAATCTAAGAGCCATAGCCGTGTGTGGGAAAAAGCAAAACGCACTGTCTATGGCCTGGTTTCCACTACTAATTGAGACTACGATCGTCCCAAACCCCGAGCCTAAGCTCGGGGATCGAACTCGGTCATAGTTAAAAGTAGGTGGAAGGTCCGTAGATTGGGACGGATCACACACAGAGATCACACTAACGTGATGCATCAAATGAACAAATCCACAAGGGACGTGACGAGGATTCGAACCTGCGTCCAGGAGCATCCGTGAAGTGTCTGGGAGGCTCCCGTCCGCAGGTTCGAATCCTCGTCATGTCCCTTGTGGATTTGTTCCTTCTGACGGGTGTTGTCGCGGGGGTAAAAATGTAGTCAAAGTGTGTGGAAGGTCCATAGAGTGGGACGGGTGTTGTCGCAGGAGGGTATGTTGAGGGTATAGAGGGTCCCCCCCCGTTCCATGGATGGGGCAGCCTTGGAGACCGAGATTTAAAGATGGGTGATAAGGGTAGGACATGTGAAGGAGGTTAAGGGGGAAGGGAGTAGAGAGGGGAACTAGTCGGTAGCTTTGACTGATAGTGAGGGGTCTCTCATTCTCCTTTGAGAATGGTGTAAAACTTTTACTACATTCAGTAAAACGCTTACTGACTTGATTGAGTGATGGTAAAAGAAAAGTTATTTCATCAAGTCGGACTGGAAACTTTTAACTAAAACTATTCTGTCTCCATAACCTGATACTACCACAAGAAAAATGTTTACCACATTCAGTAAACGCTTACTGACTGACTGCGTTTACTCACTCTTAAACGTTTAGATGAATCAAAACTACTCTATCCCCATAGCCTGATGCAGTCTTCAGTCCAGTGGTGGTGTGGTGGTGGTGATGAGGTGAGCAGTCATCTGCTAAGAAGTGCTCAAGGACACACAGTGCTAATAGCACAAGGTCAACTCACCAACGAGGTGCTGAATGAGGTACAGCGCTAAATGGTTCAAGGTCTGACGGGGTCCTTATTCTCTAACTCACTTAGCCCCCCGAGCTAACTATTTCACTATCAGCTCATCCGATCTTATTCTCATCGGTTACTGTTTACATTTGGATAATGTAGGTCTTAGAGGCAGCCTTGAACTCGGTGATAATGAACAAGTCAATTTCAAATAAAATAATATCAAGACTAAGATTTTCCACATTACGTTATTTGTAAAGGCCTTACTCTTTAAAGTTCAATGAATCAGATGAATCAGACATAGTGTTAAGGCTAAGTAAACAGATGTGGTGTAAAACAGAGAACAAAATGGTAGCGTCATATGTTTTTGTCTAGCACAGTTAATAGATATTGCTACATTAGTCTTATATGATATGATTACTTTGCTAACAGCGCAATGGTTGGAATTTGTATGTGGGGAACATGGCTCACCTATGGGTGAGAGAGAACTGGGGCCTTTAACCTAGTCGCCCTCAGGCAAAACTCTTTTAAAGGATGAATGGCGCGTTTGAGGTGGAGTGGCGGCCAGACCGCGGTGTGCCGTCTCAGCAATTTGCTGGGTTGGAATGTATGTAGGACCTTAAAACTAAGCTACCTAGCTAACTTGAAAGTGTAAACTTAAACTGTGATGAAAAACGCTTAGTAATATTATTGGATTAGTGATAATAAATGTGAGAGGGTGTCGAAGCTATGTTGGTCGAGATAATGGCCTCTCTGCCTACTCCCAAAGCTGAACAAAGAACTACTACACTACTATTTATTATTATGATTACTGTAGCTGTAAATGTCTTAAGTGTTTAATAATAATAAAATTATATATAAACAGATTACTTCTCCTATTTTTTATTTATTATTATTCTGATACGAGAAAAGCGTGTAAAACTGTTAACTTGAGGTGTCTAGTGACTGGTAAGTGAAGGGGGGGGGGGGAAGGGAGCGGTCGGGAGGCGTGTGGGGGGGAGGTATCGCCTCATTTACCTCAGGTTATTTGACAAACTCCAAGAGGTGACCCACCCCAAACGCTCGCTCTACCCCTGGGCTTGTTGTGGTGTTGCTATGTGCTATGCTATGCACTCCTCATTAGAGGCGAGGCTGGAGGGGGAGGGGGGGGGCTGGACTGGGTATGGTAGAGCCTTATGTTGTCATTCACTGTAGTTGTGCCTCGACCTTAAAAGAGCTGACCCGCCATGTGGTCATATGGTGAGTATGTGCCACATCTCCTTAGCACTCTGGAAGCATAGTTGGGGAGGGGAGAGACCCAGCCCCTGTTTACAAAAACTATTACGGGTCATTCTCACCCTTCATTTGATGCTGAGACCTCCTACCATGAACACCCCTCGAGTATGAAATGAAAACTATTCACCTGCGGATGGAGACATCGGAGACCCACACCACAGGTAGTGAATTGGTAAAATATATACACTGCACTACATATACAGACATTTTGTTTAAAAAAATAACACGAGAATGAGAGACCCTCACTATAAGTCAAAGCTACACACTAGCTCCCCCTCTCTACTCCACTCTACCTTAACCTCCTTCACATGCCCTACCCTAACCACCCATCTTTAAATCTCGGTCTCCTAGGCTGCCCCATCCATGGGAGGGGGTGTCCCCTCTATACCGTCACATACCCTCCCCTCTTACCCTTACACGCATTATACCCCCTGCGACAACACACGTCCCAATCTACCTTTTGGGCTTTCCACATACTTTTGACTACATTTTTCCCCCGCAACAACACCCGTCCCAATCCACGGACCTTCCACCCACTTTGACTATGACCGAGTTCGATCCCCGAGCTTAGGCTCGGGTTTGGGACGGTCGTAGTTTCAATTTACCCTACTGATAACCTATATCCTGAATATCGTATATAGGTATTTAAGTATATAAGTAATAAGCTTCTTGGTAAGATGGGTCACATATTCTATATACTCTTAGATAAAACCTGGAGTACACTTTGCTTAACTGAATTCCAATAATATAAGAAATGAATATATGAGATTGTATGTGTCTTTATCTTATAAGTACTAAATGAAAATTGATCTTTGCTTCTACCTTCAATGCAATCTAAAAAGGGGAAGTCCTTATTAACTTCATTTTTATGGTAAACTGTATGGAATGCTCTAGGCTATTAAGACCCTCTAAGTACCTATCGAGATTCCCGATATCTTTATCAAATATAGCGAACAAATCATCAGCATCTGAACCAGGCTCTGGGACCTTTCCTATCTATTATTACTGTGGGTGTTAATTGTACTCCAAAAAATTTCATATATAAATTTGCAAGAAGAGGAGTAAGGGAAGAACACATTGCCACCCTGAACTCTTTCTTTATAGAAGAGTATATAGAATAGATAAATTCTTTTGTAGCCCGAAAGATCTAAGAGGACAGCCAAACTTTGTGGATCTTAGGCTTCCAAAGCTTTTCTCAATCTATGTTTTTCGTCTCTCAGAATGCCTTCCTTATATTTTTCCTCTTCAATATTGCCAACGTTGCCGGTGTAGGGTGTGTGTTTTACTATTTGTATCTGCAGAATCGAACTATTAGCTCTTGGACCCCGTCTTTCTAACCAATTTGTTTTCCTGTTATGTCTACAACATATATTTTTCTAAAACACACACACCCACACGCTTGTGGCTGAGTGACAGCATGCTGGATACGAAGTCCTGTAGTTCGGGGTTGAATTCCCGGCGCCGGCAGAAACAAAAATGGGGAGTTTCTTTCACTCTGATGCATCTGTTCACCTAGCAGTAAATAGATACCTGGGAGTTAGACAGATGTTACGGGCTGCATCTTGGAGTGTGTATGTGTGTGCGTGAAAAAAAATTATTTAGTAACAAGCGATTGATTGACAGTTGTGAGGCGGGCCGAAAGAGCAGAGCTCAACCCCTACAAGCACAACTAGGTAAATACACACACATCTCCAGGAAGCAGCCCGTAGAAGCTGTTTAACTCCCAGGTACCTATTTACTGCTGGGTGAACAGGGGCACCAGGGTGAAATAAACTCTGGCCATATGTTTCTGCCTCGGCCGGGGATCGAGCCCGGACCCTTAAGACTACGACCCCAGAGCGCTGTCCACTCAGCCACGAGGTCCCTATGCTGTGTGTGTGCGCGTGCGTGTGTACTCACTTAGTTGTACTCACCTAGTTGTGCTTGTGGGGGTTGAGCTTTGGCTCTTTGGTCCTGCCTCTCAACTGTCAATCAACTGATGAACAGGTTCCTGAGCCTATTGGGCTCTATCATATCTACACTTGAAACTGTGTATGGAGTCAGCCTCCACCACATTACTTCCTAATGCATTCCATTTGTCAACCACTCTGACACTAAAAACGTTCCTTCTAATATCTCTGTGGTTCATTTGGGCACTCAATTTCCACCTGTGTCCCCTAATGCGTGTGCCCCATATGTTAAGTAGCCTGTCTTTATCTACCCTATCAATTCCTTTGAGAATCTTGTATGTGGTGATCATGTCCCCCTAACTCTTCTGTTTCGCAGTGACGTGAGATATAATTTCCGTATTCTCTCCTCGTAGCTCATACCTCTCAGTTCGGGTACTAGTCTTGTGGCAAACCTTTGAACCTTTTCCAGTTTAGTCTTATGCTTGACTAGATATGGACTCCATGCTGGAGCTGCATACTCTAGGAATGGTCTTACATATGTGGTATACAAAGTTCTGAATGACACCTTACACAAGTTTCTGAAGGCTGTTCTTATGTTGGCCAACCAGGCATATGCTGCTGATGTTATCCTCTTGATATGGGCTTCAGGGGACAGGTCTGGCGTGATATCAACCCCCAAAGTCTTCCTCTCTCTGACTCTTAAAGAATTTCATCTCCCAAATGATACCTTGTATCTGGCCTCCTGCTCCCTACACCTATCAAATTCAAGTTAAAGTATGTTTATTGAGACAAGAAAAAATACATCTCAAGGGGATAGAGTAGCTAAGGCTATTTAGGTAGTAGTAGCTACTACTAATGTAGCTAGTAGCTCCATTACATTTGCTTGTGTTAAACTCTAACAACCATTTATTCGACCATTACTTCAATTTACTTCAATTTGTCCAGGTCTTCTTGAAGCCTCAAGCAGTCCTCTGTCTTAATCCTTCTCATAATTTTGTAATTGTCAGCAAGCAATGAGAGGAATGAGTCTATACCCTCCGAGAGATCATTTACGTATATCAGAAACAGGATAGGACCGAGTACAGAGTCCTGTGGCACTCCACTGGTGACTTCACGCTAATCTGAGGTCTCACCCCTCACTGTAACTTTCTGCTTCCTATTGCTTAGGTACTGTACTTTATTATCTACTGGAGCTCCTTACTAGTCACTCCTGCCTGTCTCTCCAGGTTATGTAGCTGCCTCTTATGCGGTACTGTGTCAAAGGCTTTCCGACAGTCCAATAAAATGCAATGCAGTCCGCCCAGCCTTCTCTTCTTCCTTAATCTTTGTCACCTGGTCGTAGAATTCTATTAAGCCAGTAAGGCAAGATTTACCCTCCCTGAACCCATGTTGGCGATTTGTCAAGAAGTCCCTTCTCTCCAGATGTGATACCAGGTTTTTTCTCACGATCTTCTCCATCACCTTGAATGGTATTCAAGTCAAGGACACTGGCCTGTAGTTCAGTGCCTCTTGCCTGTCGCCTTTTTTGTATATTGGGACCACATTTGCCGTCTTCCATATTTCTGGTAGGCCTCCCATCTCCAGTGACCTACTATGCACTATGGAGAGGGGTAAGAAAAGTGCCTCTACACACTCTTTCAATACCCATGGTGAGATTCCATCAGGACCAACAGCCTTTCTCACATCCAGATCCAACAGGTGTCTCTTGACCTCCTCTCTTTTAATTTCGAAACCTTCCAAGGCCGCCTGGTTTACTGCTACCTCTCTTAGCACAGTGACCTCACCTCGTTCTGTTGTGAAGACTTCCTGGAACCTCTCGCTGAGTTCTTCACACACTTCGTTGTCATTCTCTGTATACCTGTCCTTACCCGATCTAAGTTTCATCACCTGTTCTTTCACTATTATTTTCCTCCTGATGTGACTGTGGAGTAGCATTGGTTCGGTCTTGGCTTTGTTTGCTATTGCGTCTATTGCATCTATTGTATCTA
>WNGS01000047.1:0-10229 GCA_020271785.1 Procambarus virginalis
AGAGGCTACCAGCACACAGTAATGTCACCACAAGAGAGGCTACCAGCACAGTAATGTCACCACAAGAGAGGCTACCAGCACACAGTAATGTCACCACAAGAGGGGCTACCAGCACAGTAATGTCACCACAAGAGAGGCTACCAGCACACAGTAATGTCACCACAAGAGGGGCTACCAGCACACAGTAATGTCACCACAAGAGGGGCTACCAGCACACAGTAATGTCACCACAAGAGATGCTACAGCACACAGTAATGTCACCACAAGAGATGCTACCAGCACACAGTAATGTCACCACAAGAGAGGCTACCAGCACACTGTAATGTCACCACAAGAGAGGCTACCAGCACACAGTAATGTCACCACAAGAGAGGCTACCAGCACACAGTAATGTCACCACAAGAGAGGCTACCAGCACACAGTAATGTCACCACAAGAGAGGCTACCAGCACAGTAATGTCACCACAAGAGAGGCTACCAGCACACAGTAATGTCACCACAAGAGAGGCTACCAGCACACAGTAATGTCACCACAAGAGAGGCTACCAGCACACAGTAATGTCACCACAAGAGAGGCTACCAGCACACAGTAATGTCACCACAAGAGAGGCTACCAGCACACTGTAATGTCACCACAAGAGATGCTACCAGCACACAGTAGTAATGTCACCACAAGAGAGGCTACCAGCACAGTAATGTCACCACAAGAGAGGCTACCAGCACACAGTAATGTCACCACAAGAGAGGCTACCAGCACAGTAATGTCACCACAAAGATGCTACCAGCACAGTAATGTCACCACAAGAGAGGCTACCAGCACAGTAATGTCACCACAAGAGGGGCTACCAGCACAGTAATGTCACCACAAGAGATGCTACCAGCACAGTAATGTCACCACAAGAGAGGCTACCAGCACACAGTAATGTCACACAAGAGATGCTACCAGCACACAGTAATGTCACCACAAGAGAGGCTACCAGCACAAGTAATGTCACCACAAGAGATGCTACCAGCACACAGTAATGTCACCACAAGAGAGGCTACCAGCACAGTAATGTCACCACAAGAGGGGCTACCAGCACCAGTAATGTCACCACAAGAGATGCTACCAGCACAGTAATGTCACCACAAGAGATGCTACCAGCACAGTAATGTCACCACAAGAGGGGCTACCAGCACAGTAATGTCACCACAAGAGGGCTACCAGCACAGTAATGTCACCACAAGAGAGGCTACCAGCACAGTAATGTCACCACAAGAGATGCTACCAGCACACAGTAATGTCACCACAAGAGAGGCTACCAGCACACAGTAATGTCACCACAAGAGATGCTACCAGCACACAGTAATGTCACCACAAGAGAGGCTACCAGCACACAGTAATGTCACCACAAGAGGGGCTACCAGCACACAGTAATGTCACCACAAGAGATGCTACCACCACACAGTAATGTCACCACAAGAGAGGCTACCAGCACACAGTAATGTCACCACAAGAGAGGCTACCAGCACACAGTAATGTCACCACAAGAGAGGCTACCAGCACACATAATGTCACCACAAGAGAGGCTCACACACAGTAATGTCACCACAAGAGATGCTACACCAACCCTGTCTCCTGAAGTCCACATCAAAGAATAACATCTGCGGCGTATGCGAGGCTGGCTAACATCAGAACTGCGTTCAGGAACCTGTATAAGGAATCATTCAGAACCTTGTATACTACATATGTAAGACCAATCCTTTAGTATGCGGCCCCAGCATGGAGCCTGTACCTTGTCGAGCACAAGGCGAACCTTGAAAAAGTTCAAAGATATGCCACTAGGCTAGTCCCAGAACTAAGAGGCATGAGTTACGAAAAAAGGCTGCGAGATATGCATCTCACGACCCTGGAAGACAGAAGAGTAAGGGGAGACATGATCACTACCTACAAAATTCTCAAGGAATTGACAGGGTATTTTGACCAGACCACACACTAGAAGGTGAAGGGACGACGACGTTTCGGTCCGTCCTGGACCATTCTCAAGTCGATTGGGATGAGGAAGTAGAGATAGGCAATAAATAGGCAAGAGAGAGCTGAGGAGCAAAGTAAGGTGTAGTAGAGGGGATAGTAATAATAAGAGCTGTAGAAGGCCTATTGGCCCATACGAGGCAGCTCCTATTATAACCACCGAATGAGAAGGAGATAGGAATAAGAAGAGGATAGCAAGGGAGCGTAGGAGAAGAGAGAAGAAAAGGAAAGAGAAAGAAAGGAAAAAGAGGGGTATGCTTATGTTAGGTCACGTTTGTTAGAAAGATTAGAGCATTTGAGTATATACTGTGAAAGGGAAGAGTCCACAGCAACAAAGCCAGGACTCAAGTTCATGTTGGGTACATTGTGTATTAGAGCCAATTCTACAAGACGGCGCCTGTGTAGAGTAGAGGCAGGAAAGATTATTTTGGAGGAAGACCAATCAATGGGATGATTAGAATCCCTCACATGGCAGAAGAGAGCATTGTTAGTGTCTGCAGACTTAACTCTTCTCTTGTGTTCTTTAAGTCTGTCATTCAGTGTACGGCCAGTTTCGCCAAAGTATTGGAGAGGACAAGACGAACAGGAAATAGAGTAGACACCAGCAGCATTAGAAGCAGGAGGAGCAGTGTGAACTAGATTGCTACGAAGTGTGTTAGTTTGTCGAAAGGCGAGTTTAATGTCAAGAGGACGAAAGGTATTGGTAAAAGTTTTGAGTTCACATATGAAGGGAAGGCATAGTACAATGCTACTAGTGTTGGAAGCAGATTACAGGAAGTATACTTTAGCCACGTTATTGTGACTCATCGCCTGCAATTGACAGGGTAGATAAAGATAAACTGTTTAACACGGGTTTTATGCGAACAAGAAGAGACAGGTGGAAACTAAGTACCCAAATGAGACACAGGGACGTTAGAAAGAACTTTTTCAGTGTCAGAGTAGATAACAGATGGAATGCACTAGGCAGTGATGTAATGGAGGCTGACTCCATACAGTTTCAAATGCAGATAAGATAGAGCCCAATAGGCTCAGGAATCTGTACACCAGTTGATTGACAGTTGAGAGGCGGGACCAAAGAGCCAGAGCTCAACCCCTGCAAGCACAATTAGAAGAGTACACACACATACGTATGTGTGTGTGTGTGTGTGTGGTGGTGTGTGTGTGTGTGTGTGTGTGTGTGTGTGTGTGTGTGTGTGTGTGTGTGTTTTGTGTTTAGGGAGGGGGGAGGCCACGAGGCTGAGTGGACAGCGCCTGGGGATCGTAGGCCTAATGGACCGGATTAGATTCCCAGAGGCGGCGGAAACAAATGACCAGAGTTTTCTTTACCGTGATGCGTCTGTTCACCTGGTACCTGGGAGTTACAGCTGGTACGGGCTGCTTCATGGGGATGTGTGCGCGCGCGCGCATGTGTTAGAGAGAAGCACATAGTAGATATAATGGAGGGAAAATAAATTGGTTAGGTGTGGTCCAAGAGCTAATAACTAGATTCCGCAGACATGAACAGTAAATTCGTATATATTAAATTAATTTTAAGGCAACGCAGTTAAACGTGAGGTATTGTTATTATACCAACTTAAGGGGAAAATAATGCCACATATCCTGGTAAAATATATAGCGAGATTTGAAGGAGTGTGACTAGACGTGTGTCAGTAGAGGAAGAGGGCCAGGAGGCCAGCAATGGGAGGACGGCGTGGATAAGGGCCAGCTATTACTTACCATATTGTGCTGTCTCGAGGTTAGATACGCTGTGCCTCTTGGGTCAGTCATACGATGGACAGTGTTATATCAGAGTAAGACTTGAACATAACTCTTAAGACCAAAAAGTAAGTCTTACAAGATATTAAACGGCTCATCTGAGTAAAGTAGATTTTTCACAGTACATTTGACCCTTCTTATCAAAAATAAAAAAAGCATTAAAAACGCCTTGTAATCGAAATGCTTCTGAATAACCTCCACAAGTTAGAAAACAAAAAAAGTCTTCACCACTGACACACTTCAGGCTGAACTACTAATAGGGGTGGGGAAAAAAACGATTAATAAACTCAAAAATCTTAACCCCACGACTCAAAGAAGCAGGAAAACCACTGAGAAATCTGGAAGGTGTAACAATAAAAAAAGTCGACAAGACAGCAGCATATGTGTTAATTCCTACCAAAGAATATAAGAATAAAATCAGCGACATCATCAGTGATGACACTAAATTTCATCGAATCACGAGGAACCTTGTGGATGACCTTCAACGCAAAGTCAATAAAACTATTACTACGATCACGGCAAAGAGAGGTAGTGTTCATTTCGCTAAACTCCAAGGCGACTATGGCTTAGGATATGCCTATGGCAATGTAAAGACACATAAACCAGATAACCCACTACGCCCACTAATCAGCCAAATGCCAACTCCAGTCTACCGCCTGGCAAAAAGACTAAACGAATTCCTGACACCATATACTTAAAGCAACTATAGTCTACAATCATCAGCAGATTTCCTATAAATAATAGACTACACAGCCAGAAGGAATTATTGCTTAAGTGGACGTAGAATCCCTATTTACCAATGTCCCAGTCGACACAACCATAGGAATGATACTGGACAGAGTATACAGAAACGGGAGCACCCGTAAATTAGGCATACCTGTTCTCCTCCCACACTTGAAAAGCCTCCTCGAGGCATGTACAAAGGAAGCTCCTTTCATCAGTCCGCAAGGTAACACGTATTTACAAATAGACGGAGTAGCAATGGGCTCCCCCTTAGGAGTGGTATTTGCAAATTTTTACATGAGAACCCTCGAAGAAAGTCTTCAGCAGTAGGTGGTTCTTAGAACACTATCACCACCTCTCCCCTTCTCAATTTGGTTTTCACAAGTGCCGCAGCACAACGGATGTCCTGGTGAACTTTGAGGTCTATATTCGTACTGCTTTTTCTGCGAAGACGTCCGTTGTTGCCGTCCTTTTTGATCTGGAAAAGGCTTACGACACTACCTAGCGGTATCATATTCTGTCTCAACTTCATTGTTTTGGCCTTCGTGGGAACCTCCCTCTCTTCCTCCAGAGCTTCCTCTCTCGTCGTTCCTTTCGTGTGCGGCTTGGTACTGCTCTCTCTGCCCCTTTTCGGCAGTATGAGGGTGTACCTCAGGGTAGTGTTCTGAGCACTACTCTTTTTCTAGTTGCCCTCAACGGTCTTCTTTCCTCGTTTCTTTCTGGCATTTTCTCTGCTCTCTATGTTGATGATCTTACCCTTTGCTGTCGGGTGATGATTCACCTCTCCTTCAACGGCGGCTTCAACTTGCGATTGATGCCGTGCCGTCTTGGGCCACCGATCATGGCTTCAAGTTCTCTGCGTCTAAGACTTGTGCTATGACTTTTACTCGGAAGCATGTCGTTCTTCGTCCCTCTTTGTCGCTTTATGGTCATCCCATTGTGTACAGGGATTTCGCAAAGCTCTTGGGGTTAGTCTTTGACACTCGTTGGTCTTGGTCAGCCCATATCTCTTACCTCCGAGTTGAATGCTCTAAGGCCCTTAACCTACTTAAGGTTTTGTCACATACTTCTTGGGGAGCAGATAGGCGCACGCTCCTCTATTTGCACTCCTCTCTCATCCTGTCTAAACTCGATTATGGTTGCCCTGCATACTCTTCTGCTTCTCCTTCTACTCTTCGCTGTCTTGATGCTTTGCACCATACTGGGTTGCATCTCAGCTCTGGTGACTTTCGTTCGACTCCCGCCCTCAGTTTATATGTTGACACTGGCTTTCTCTCTCTTCATGACCGCCGTGATCGCTACTGTCTTCGCTATCTTGCGCGGTCCTCCCAACATCCTTCCTCTCACCTCAGTCGTGCTTTGACTTTTCCTCCTCGTGTAGCGCCTGTTCCTCTTCATCGTCTCCCACTTTCTGTCCGGTTATCTCGCTTACAGGATTCTCTTTCTGTTCATATTTCTAATGTTTCTCCTCATATTGTTCCTTCCTTGCCTCCGTGGAGAGTCCCCCTTCCCAAGTTTTGTACGTCCTTGACTTGTATCACTAAAGCCTTTACCCCTCCTGCAATTCTGAAAAGCCTCTTCCTTGAGCACTTTTCTTCGCACTTCCACTCTATTTCCATCTTCACCGATGGGTCTAAGTCTGCGGATGATGTGGGCTACTGTTGTTTTTCCTGACCACACTTATATGTGTCGTCTCCCTTCGGAGGCTAGCGTCTTTACGGCGGAACTTTATGCTATTCTCTCTGCTCTCCGTCTCTTGCTTTCTCATTCTCATTCCTCCTTTGTGGTTGTAGTTGACTCTCGTAGTGCCCTCATGACTCTAGGGTCCTTTAATCCTGTCCATCCGGTGGTCATCGAGATTCAACATGGCTGTTTCTTATTTCTAGTAAATTTATATCAGTAGAGTTTTGCTAGACTCCCAGCCATATTGGTGTCTCTTTCAATGAGCGTGCAGATGCTGCCGCTAAGGAAGCTATCCGTTCTTGTCCCATCTCCCGTAAAGGTATTCCTTATATCGACTTTTATCCTGTTATTCATTACTCCATCCTTGCCCGTTGGCAGGGTTGTTGGTCCTACGTGGTTAGTAACAAGCTGCGTACTCTAAAACGTAGTGTCCCCGTGGCCTTCCTCCTACCACCGTAACGGTGGTGGGGAAACTGCTTTGGCACGGCTGCGGGTTGGCCATACTCGCTTAACCCACGGTCACTTAATGGAGCACCGCCCTGCTCCTTGTTGTCCGAATTTCATTGTCCCTCTTACAGTTGTGCATATCTTAGTTGAATGTCCTGACTTCCAGGACGAGGTGCCTTGCTTTCCGACTGTCCCTCGCGGTCACTTGTCCCTCCATAGAATTCTAGGTGAATCGGATACTTTTGATATCGTTCGCCTTATGCGTTTTTGTTTTCGTATTGGCATTCTTGATGATATTTAGCGCCCTCTGATTATTTCGCACTTTGATGGTGCTACATAACCTTCCCGGTTTGGTGCCTTCTTTTGATAATTACCTTACCTTCAGCGGTAGGTAAAAATCAATTATATACTGCTGTTATGTAGAAGACATTTTCGTTATAATAAAAGACTTGGGTGAACTAATTGATCTAAAAAGCCATCTAGAGAGTGTGTCAGGACTCCGATTTACCCATGAAAATAATGAAAATTAAGTCTGCCTTTCCTGGATGTGCCAATATAAAAAACAGGAGCATCTCTAATCACCAGCGTATATACTAAGCCTACAAATATAGGATTATGCCTAAACGTTAGGAGTGGGTGGCCCCAAAGATACAAAGCAAAGTGTTCTTACTGCTTATATTCGTCGAGCCCTTGCCCACTGCTCTGAATGGAGCAACGTGAGTAGGGAATTTGAAAGAATTAACTTGGGTGTTGAACAATGGATGTAGCAAAACAGAAATAAACACTACTATAAGACGACACCTGGACCGATGGTACAATCCAGAACCTATAACAGAAACCATAACATCTGAAATATATTTATATTAAAAATCAACCATGCAGAGTGAACATAAATAAGAAGAAAGAATAATGAAAGAAATAATCCGTGAAGGAGTAAAAATCAAACTCCTAACCAAAACAGACCTAATAATATTCTATAAAACAAAGAAGACTACCGACCTCCTCATTTAAAACAACCAGAAGCCGATGGAGAACCTTTTACAGCAGTCAAATGTGGTGTATATATGTACACCTGCCACCAAGAAGGATGTAGCCTTCAATCTAAGTACATAGGTATGACGTCGACGAAGGTGATGGGGCATTCGACCTATCATCTTCAATCAGGTGACCCTAAAAATCACACGAGACAAGCCCATGACATCACCCTAACAAGAGAAATGTTGAACAAACACTTGTATAACAGACCAAACCCAAGATGCAAGAAGACTAAAAATTCTTGAAGCAATCCACATAAAAATAGAACAACCGACAATAAATATCCAAATTACGGAACTATTTACTCTACTCTAGGGAGCCGGTCGGCCGAGCGGACAGCTACATCCTTGTGACTTATGATCCTGTGGTCCTGGGTTCGATCCCAGGCGCCGGCGAGAAACACTGGGCAGAGTTTCTTTCACCCTATGCCTCTGTTACTTAGCAGTAAAATAGGTACCTGGGTGTTAGTCAGCTGTCACGGGCTGCTTCCTGGGGGTGGAGGCCTGGTCGAGGACCGGGCCGCAAGGACACTAAAAAGCCTCGAAATCATCTCAAGATATCCCAACATGAGAGTAATAAAAGGCCGGAACATGAAGATATCAACATACGACACTGCTCAACATGCCACACCATCTCCTGATTCGGTAGAAAACCTCCGACCTTAGGGTGGGCGGGCCGTCTGTAGGTTTCTTAGACAAGGGCGCCTACTTTTAGCTGGTCCATACGTCCGAACAGCACCTTGGCAATGATCCACTCTATTTTTGAGATTTCACTGGTAAGGGAGGCCTTGAAGAGCATGGTGTACAGGTCCACGATCGTCTGGTGTTGCCAATGTTCGCATCAAAGATCATTCCCTCTATTGCTGGCATTAGTGAGACCTGATGAAAAGATTTATTTGACAATTATAACACCTAGGCAGTCCGGCAATGTTTTCATGTGGACTACGTATTGTATATGGATGAGTTAATCGTTCAAGTATTCGTTGACAGTTTCCACTTTGTCCATAAGTGGGTAGGTTATCCCGGTCTTCAGTATCCTGGTACAAATCTTCAGTTCACTCGCATCGTATCAAGTCTTCATTTAGTGACAAAGGCAGGTATTGGTATGCCTCCGTCGCTGGTACTGTCCCTATTCGTCTATCCCTCCATATTCCTTGAAGGCATCTGTGGGGAAGGTTTGGGCGGGTGTGACATCTCGGATATAAAGATTGTCATCCCAGCTTTCTGTTTCCCAGGTGTGTGTGTGTCCGTCCCAGTGCTAGGTGCAGGGATTCTGGGAGGTTCTGTCTTGTTTCTCCTGATGAGGGTTTCCTGGTGCTGCTGTTGTCTTCTTGTGGGTCCTTCCTGTTGATTTCCCCCTCCCGCCTGCTCTCAATCTCTTATGTTGCCTCATCCGTTTGACTTCCATTATCGTGGTCACAGTTCATTAAGTTTTATATTCAAGTAGTCTGAAAACGAAAAATTAAACGCAGATAGATTTTTTGGCGGGTGGTAACACCACAATAAAGCTAAAGTCTAAAGGTTACTACGCCTGCCCGGTGTCTCTTTCTAGATGAGAAGAAAAGTCATGAACTAGGACAGTCGTCTGTATGAATGAGTCTTTTTGCTCTGGGCTTTATACATTGTTATAATGATCAATGCTGTCTCTAGGAGTAGTGATCCTCTGAAGGTGTCTTTCCACTCAAACCACTGAGGAGTTATATTATACGTTTTTACAATATCCGGAAGAGCTTGCATGTAGTTTAAAGTATTGCCAGTCGTCATGTACTTTTAAAGTTTACCTTTCAAAGTACTTATGAATCTCGCAGCTATTAAGGCTTTGGTCTTTTGAGAAAATAAACTATATAATGTAACATTCATCAAAGCTAACAGCCTCTTCACTTTCGCAGTATAAAATTTACCACCACAATCCGAATTAATTTTCGGTATTACCGGAGTGAGTGAAGTTTCCAGTATAAATCCCATAGCTTTACTCGTGCTTTTTTTCCACCTTTGCTAGTTAAGGGAACAACTTGAGCTTGCTCAACTTGAGCTTGCTCAACTTGAGCTGTAGAACAACATTCTACAGAATGTCAACACATAGTAGATATTTCACCCCGTCGTTGTTTTGATAACATACTCATCTTAACAAAGTTTTAAGCTTGAAATACTCGCGACTTAGGGCTTAATCCACGAAGCTGCAGTAATTTAAGCGGCTGTAAAAGTGACAAATATATGCAGTGGAGGATATTGCATAATCCTTTACATCAGCTAACATTATAGTGGGGTCAATTAATTTTAAAATTTCGCGGACCGATGTCGCGCTCAACCGGCAGCTATTTTTCTCTTGAATGTGTAAGTGCCGCGCTCAAGTGGCAGGAGAAAATATATTTCTATAAAATCCATTTTTTTATCCGATCGACTTGGGGATAGTTTCAAAGTGTGCGCCATGAAATTTCCGTCCTCCCAAATAGGCGATGACATGGCGTGGCCATTCTCTTTCAAGGTGAAGTATCCCCAAAAATCTGTTTGGCGCTCACGGCTAGTGATCGACGAAGTTTATTTGGTGCCGGTGTAACGCATCCTTGTGTGACATT
>WNGS01000047.1:13787-28094 GCA_020271785.1 Procambarus virginalis
CCCTCCCTCCTCCCTCACCCCACTAAGTCCGCCCTTCTCCCCCTAAGCCTCCCTTCTCCCCCCCAAAGCACTCTTTCCTCCCCCTCTCCCCCAAGCCCTTCTTTCTCCCCCAACCCCAAGCCTTCCTTTCTCCACCCCAAGCCCTTCCCCCTTCTTCCATCCCCCCCAAGCCCTCCCTTCTCCCTCACCCCTCAAAGCCTCACTTAGCCCCTACCTCTCCAAACAGATCCTCCCAGCCGCCCCACAACCCAGGTCCCCCCACTCAGCTCCCCTCACAACCCAAGGCCCCCCCCCTTCCCCCTCCCCATCCCAGACCCTCTATGTTGACCTACTCCAGTGGAAGCAAACAACTGTGGTTGGACAGAAAAGTCAGCTTCAAGGTGATGTACACGAACATAGATGGGATTACAAGCAAGACGAGTTAATTTAGGGAAAAAGCACAAGTAGTAAATCCAGATGTAATTGGAATCATGGAAACAAAACCTCAGGAATAATAACAAATGCGGTGTTCCCTCAGGATTACACTGTAATAGGGATAGAGAGGGAGGGTAGGGGAGGAGGCGGAGTGGCCCTACTCATGAGAAAGGAATGGAGTTTCAAAGAGATGGTTATCCCAGCTGTGAAGGGGTTAGAGACTACATAACAGGCACCATGACGATGGGAGGCCCTAGAGTAGTAGTAGCGGTGATATATAACCCACCACCAAATGACTGAAGACCCAGGCAAGAGTATGACAGAAACAACATGGCAGTTAATAACGTAATTGAGAGGGCAGCCTCTACTGCCTGTAGAAATCTATCCCATCTGCTCATCATGAGGGACTTCAATCACGGAAGTATAGATTGGGAGAACAAGGAACTGCACGGAGGAGAGGATACATGGAGAGCCAAACTAGTGAAGGTGGCGACAAACTTTCTAAGCCAACATGTCAAGGGAACCCACTAGGATGAGGGGAAACAATGAACCAGCGAGACTCGACCTAGTTTTCATTGACTCCGATATAAGGATAATTGACTTTGAGGCCCCAGTAGGAATGAGCGATCAGTGTACTGACTTTTGAGTATCTGGTCGAAGAAGGACTAAAGTATTCGAGAAAGGGAACTGAAAGCAAACGGCTAGCATTCCTTAAGGGAAATTACGAGGAGATAAGAAAATTCCCAACGGATGTAACATGGGAATCATAGCTAAGGGAAAAGACGGCCCAAGACATGATGGAATACATCACGAAGAAGTACAAGAAGGACCGGCCCAAAATGTAAAAACTGAAATGCAGAGGAGAAACCCATGGTTTAATCAAAGATGTAAACTAGCTAAGTAAAAAAGTAAAGAGCATGGAGAAACTATATAGAAATAACAGGACACTTGAGAGCAGAGGTTACCAGAGAGCCAGGAATGAATACGTCAGAGTGAGAAGAAAGGCAGAAAGGCAATATGAAAACGACATAGCAAGCAAGGCTAAGACCCAACCCAAATTGCTGCACAGCCACAAGAGGAGAAAGACAACAGTGAAGGAACAAGTAATGAAACTGAGGATAGGGGCAGACAAATTCACTACAAATGACAAAAAAGTGTTCGAGGAACTCAATATGAAATTCCAGGAAGTCTTCACATTAGAGCGAGGAGAATTTTTTAGAGATAAGAGAAGGAATAATTAACCAGGCACCACTAGAGGAATTTGAGATTATCAGTAGAGATGTAATGAAGCTTTTGCTAGTTGGATGTGACAAAGGCTATAGGCCGGATGGAATATCACCATGGATACTAATGGAAGGAGCAGAAGCACTGTGCCTGCCATTCTCCATGGTGTATAACAAATCACTGGTAACAGGTGAACTGCCAGAAATTTAGAAGGCGGCAAACGTAGTCTCGATATACAAGGGAGATAGACAGGAGTCACTGAACTAGAGGCCAATGTCCCTAACTTGCACACCATGCAAGCTAATGGAGAAAATTGTGCGAAAAAAGCTAGTCGAACATCTGGAGCGAAGGAAATGGCAAGTCATGCCTCACAGGATTAATTGAATTCTACGATCAGGCAACAAGAATCGGGCAAGAAAGAGAGGGATGGGCAGACTGCATATTTTTGGTTTGCCAGAAAGCCTTTGACGCAGTGCCACACCAGAGACTAGTGCGAAAGCTGGAGATGCAGGCAGGAGTGAAAGGGAAAGTACTCCATTGGATAAGGGAGTACCTAAGTAACAGAAGGCAGCGAGTCATTGTGAGGGGTGAGGTATCAGATTGGCGAGGCGTCACCAGTGGGGGCCCGCAGGGTTCAGTCCTTGGACCTATACTGTTTCTTATATATGTAAATGATCTTTCAGATAATATAGAATCATTCCTCTTATTGTTTGCTGATGATGCAAAAATTATGAGGAGGAAGACGGTAAGAGACTACAAGATGACCTAGACAGACTGCATGAATGGTCCAACAAATGGCTACTAAAGTTCAACCCGAGTAAATGTAAGGTAATGAAACAAGGCAGTGGAAACAGGAGGCCATACACAAGATACAGAATTGGAGATGAAGTCCTTCATGAAACGGACAGAGAGAAGGATCTAGGAGTTGATATCACACCAACCCTGTCTCCTGAAGTCCACATCAAAAGAATAACATCTGCGGCGTATGCGAGGCTGGCTAACATCAGAACTGCGTTCAGGAACCTGTATAAGGAATCATTCAGAACCTTGTATACTACATATGTAAGACCAATCCTTTAGTATGCGGCCCCAGCATGGAGCCTGTACCTTGTCGAGCACAAGGCGAACCTTGAAAAAGTTCAAAGATATGCCACTAGGCTAGTCCCAGAACTAAGAGGCATGAGTTACGAAAAAAGGCTGCGAGATATGCATCTCACGACCCTGGAAGACAGAAGAGTAAGGGGAGACATGATCACTACCTACAAAATTCTCAAGGGAATTGACAGGGTATTTTGACCAGACCACACACTAGAAGGTGAAGGGACGACGACGTTTCGGTCCGTCCTGGACCATTCTCAAGTCGATTGGGATGAGGAAGTAGAGATAGGCAATAAATAGGCAAGAGAGAGCTGAGGAGCAAAGTAAGGTGTAGTAGAGGGGATAGTAATAATAAGAGCTGTAGAAGGCCTATTGGCCCATACGAGGCAGCTCCTATTATAACCACCGAATGAGAAGGAGATAGGAATAAGAAGAGGATAGCAAGGGAGCGTAGGAGAAGAGAGAAAGAAAAGGAAAGAGAAAGAAAGGAAAAAGAAGGGGTATGCTTATGTTAGGTCACGTTTGTTAGAAAGATTAGAGCATTTGAGTATATACTGTGAAAGGGAAGAGTCCACAGCAACAAAGCCAGGACTCAAGTTCATGTTGGGTACATTGTGTATTAGAGCCAATTCTACAAGACGGCGCCTGTGTAGAGTAGAGGCAGGAAAGATTATTTTGGAGGAAGACCAATCAATGGGATGATTAGAATCCCTCACATGGCAGAAGAGAGCATTGTTAGTGTCTGCAGACTTAACTCTTCTCTTGTGTTCTTTAAGTCTGTCATTCAGTGTACGGCCAGTTTCGCCAAAGTATTGGAGAGGACAAGACGAACAGGAAATAGAGTAGACACCAGCAGCATTAGAAGCAGGAGGAGCAGTGTGAACTAGATTGCTACGAAGTGTGTTAGTTTGTCGAAAGGCGAGTTTAATGTCAAGAGGACGAAAGGTATTGGTAAAAGTTTTGAGTTCACATATGAAGGGAAGGCACAGTACAATGCTACTAGTGTTGGAAGCAGATTTACAGGAAGCATACTTTAGCCACGTTATTGTGACTCATCGCCTGCAATTGACAGGGTAGATAAAGATAAACTGTTTAACACGGGTTTTATGCGAACAAGAAGAGACAGGTGGAAACTAAGTACCCAAATGAGACACAGGGACGTTAGAAAGAACTTTTTCAGTGTCAGAGTAGATAACAGATGGAATGCACTAGGCAGTGATGTAATGGAGGCTGACTCCATACAGTTTCAAATGTAGATAAGATAGAGCCCAATAGGCTCAGGAATCTGTACACCAGTTGATTGACAGTTGAGAGGCGGGACCAAAGAGCCAGAGCTCAACCCCTGCAAGCACAATTAGAAGAGTACACACACATACGTATGTGTGTGTGTGTGTGTGTGTGTGTGTGTGTGTGTGTGTGTGTGTGTGTGTGTGTGTGTGTGTGTGTGTGTGTGTGTGTTTGTGTTTAGGGAGGGGGGAGGCCACGAGGCTGAGTGGACAGCGCCTGGGGATCGTAGGCCTAATGGACCGGATTAGATTCCCAGAGGCGGCGGAAACAAATGACCAGAGTTTTCTTTACCGTGATGCGTCTGTTCACCTGGTACCTGGGAGTTACAGCTGGTACGGGCTGCTTCATGGGGATGTGTGCGCGCGCGCGCATGTGTTAGAGAGAAGCACATAGTAGATATAATGGAGGGAAAATAAATTGGTTAGGTGTGGTCCAAGAGCTAATAACTAGATTCCGCAGACATGAACAGTAAATTCGTATATATTAAATTAATTTTAAGGCAACGCAGTTAAACGTGAGGTATTGTTATTATACCAACTTAAGGGGAAAATAATGCCACATATCCTGGTAAAATATATAGCGAGATTTGAAGGAGTGTGACTAGACGTGTGTCAGTAGAGGAAGAGGGCCAGGAGGCCAGCAATGGGAGGACGGCGTGGATAAGGGCCAGCTATTACTTACCATATTGTGCTGTCTCGAGGTTAGATACGCTGTGCCTCTTGGGTCAGTCATACGATGGACAGTGTTATATCAGAGTAAGACTTGAACATAACTCTTAAGACCAAAAAGTAAGTCTTACAAGATATTAAACGGCTCATCTGAGTAAAGTAGATTTTTCACAGTACATTTGACCCTTCTTATCAAAAATAAAAAAAGCATTAAAACGCCTTGTAATCGAAATGCTTCTGAATAACCTCCACAAGTTAGAAAACAAAAAAAGTCTTCACCACTGACACACTTCAGGCTGAACTACTAATAGGGGTGGGGAAAAAAACGATTAATAAACTCAAAAATCTTAACCCACGACTCAAAGAAGCAGGAAAACCACTGAGAAATCTGGAAGGTGTAACAATAAAAAAAGTCGACAAGACAGCAGCATATGTGTTAATTCCTACCAAAGAATATAAGAATAAAATCAGCGACATCATCAGTGATGACACTAAATTTCATCGAATCACGAGGAACCTTGTGGATGACCTTCAACGCAAAGTCAATAAAACTATTACTACGATCACGGCAAAGAGAGGTAGTGTTCATTTCGCTAAACTCCAAGGCGACTATGGCTTAGGATATGCCTATGGCAATGTAAAGACACATAAACCAGATAACCCACTACGCCCACTAATCAGCCAAATGCCAACTCCAGTCTACCGCCTGGCAAAAAGACTAAACGAATTCCTGACACCATATACTTAAAGCAACTATAGTCTACAATCATCAGCAGATTTCCTATAAATAATAGACTACACAGCCAGAAGGAATTATTGCTTAAGTGGACGTAGAATCCCTATTACCAATGTCCCAGTCGACACAACCATAGGAATGATACTGGACAGAGTATACAGAAACGGGAGCACCCGTAAATTAGGCATACCTGTTCTCCTCCCACACTTGAAAAGCCTCCTCGAGGCATGTACAAAGGAAGCTCCTTTCATCAGTCCGCAAGGTAACACGTATTTACAAATAGACGGAGTAGCAATGGGCTCCCCCTTAGGAGTGGTATTTGCAAATTTTTACATGAGAACCCTCGAAGAAAGTCTTCAGCAGTAGGTGGTTCTTAGAACACTATCACCACCTCTCCCCTTCTCAATTTGGTTTTCACAAGTGCCGCAGCACAACGGATGTCCTGGTGAACTTGAGGTCTATATTCGTACTGCTTTTTCTGCGAAGACGTCCGTTGTTGCCGTCCTTTTTGATCTGGAAAAGGCTTACGACACTACCTAGCGGTATCATATTCTGTCTCAACTTCATTGTTTTGGCCTTCGTGGGAACCTCCCTCTCTTCCTCCAGAGCTTCCTCTCTCGTCGTTCCTTTCGTGTGCGGCTTGGTACTGCTCTCTCTGCCCCTTTTCGGCAGTATGAGGGTGTACCTCAGGGTAGTGTTCTGAGCACTACTCTTTTTCTAGTTGCCCTCAACGGTCTTCTTTCCTCGTTTCTTTCTGGCATTTTCTCTGCTCTCTATGTTGATGATCTTACCCTTTGCTGTCGGGGTGATGATTCACCTCTCCTTCAACGGCGGCTTCAACTTGCGATTGATGCCGTGCCGTCTTGGGCCACCGATCATGGCTTCAAGTTCTCTGCGTCTAAGACTTGTGCTATGACTTTTACTCGGAAGCATGTCGTTCTTCGTCCCTCTTTGTCGCTTTATGGTCATCCCATTGTGTACAGGGATTTCGCAAAGCTCTTGGGGTTAGTCTTTGACACTCGTTGGTCTTGGTCAGCCCATATCTCTTACCTCCGAGTTGAATGCTCTAAGGCCCTTAACCTACTTAAGGTTTTGTCACATACTTCTTGGGGAGCAGATAGGCGCACGCTCCTCTATTTGCACTCCTCTCTCATCCTGTCTAAACTCGATTATGGTTGCCCTGCATACTCTTCTGCTTCTCCTTCTACTCTTCGCTGTCTTGATGCTTTGCACCATACTGGGTTGCATCTCAGCTCTGGTGACTTTCGTTCGACTCCCGCCCTCAGTTTATATGTTGACACTGGCTTTCTCTCTCTTCATGACCGCCGTGATCGCTACTGTCTTCGCTATCTTGCGCGGTCCTCCCAACATCCTTCCTCTCACCTCAGTCGTGCTTTGACTTTTCCTCCTCGTGTAGCGCCTGTTCCTCTTCATCGTCTCCCACTTTCTGTCCGGTTATCTCGCTTACAGGATTCTCTTTCTGTTCATATTTCTAATGTTTCTCCTCATATTGTTCCTTCCTTGCCTCCGTGGAGAGTCCCCCTTCCCAAGTTTTGTACGTCCTTGACTTGTATCACTAAAGCCTTTACCCCTCCTGCAATTCTGAAAAGCCTCTTCCTTGAGCACTTTTCTTCGCACTTCCACTCTATTTCCATCTTCACCGATGGGTCTAAGTCTGCGGATGATGTGGGCTACTGTTGTTTTTCCTGACCACACTTATATGTGTCGTCTCCCTTCGGAGGCTAGCGTCTTTACGGCGGAACTTTATGCTATTCTCTCTGCTCTCCGTCTCTTGCTTTCTCATTCTCATTCCTCCTTTGTGGTTGTAGTTGACTCTCGTAGTGCCCTCATGACTCTAGGGTCCTTTAATCCTGTCCATCCGGTGGTCATCGAGATTCAACATGGCTGTTTCTTATTTCTAGTAAATTTATATCAGTAGAGTTTTGCTAGACTCCCAGCCATATTGGTGTCTCTTTCAATGAGCGTGCAGATGCTGCCGCTAAGGAAGCTATCCGTTCTTGTCCCATCTCCCGTAAAGGTATTCCTTATATCGACTTTTATCCTGTTATTCATTACTCCATCCTTGCCCGTTGGCAGGGTTGTTGGTCCTACGTGGTTAGTAACAAGCTGCGTACTCTAAAACGTAGTGTCCCCGTGGCCTTCCTCCTACCACCGTAACGGTGGTGGGGAAACTGCTTTGGCACGGCTGCGGGTTGGCCATACTCGCTTAACCCACGGTCACTTAATGGAGCACCGCCCTGCTCCTTGTTGTCCGAATTTCATTGTCCCTCTTACAGTTGTGCATATCTTAGTTGAATGTCCTGACTTCCAGGACGAGGTGCCTTGCTTTCCGACTGTCCCTCGCGGTCACTTGTCCCTCCATAGAATTCTAGGTGAATCGGATACTTTTGATATCGTTCGCCTTATGCGTTTTTGTTTTCGTATTGGCATTCTTGATGATATTTAGCGCCCTCTGATTATTTCGCACTTTGATGGTGCTACATAACCTTCCCGGTTTGGTGCCTTCTTTTGATAATTACCTTACCTTCAGCGGTAGGTAAAAATCAATTATATACTGCTGTTATGTAGAAGACATTTTCGTTATAATAAAAGACTTGGGTGAACTAATTGATCTAAAAAGCCATCTAGAGAGTGTGTCAGGACTCCGATTTACCCATGAAAATAATGAAAATTAAGTCTGCCTTTCCTGGATGTGCCAATATAAAAAACAGGAGCATCTCTAATCACCAGCGTATATACTAAGCCTACAAATATAGGATTATGCCTAAACGTTAGGAGTGGGTGGCCCCAAAGATACAAAGCAAAGTGTTCTTACTGCTTATATTCGTCGAGCCCTTGCCCACTGCTCTGAATGGAGCAACGTGAGTAGGGAATTTGAAAGAATTAACTTGGGTGTTGAACAATGGATGTAGCAAAACAGAAATAAACACTACTATAAGACGACACCTGGACCGATGGTACAATCCAGAACCTATAACAGAAACCATAACATCTGAAATATATTTATATTAAAAATCAACCATGCAGAGTGAACATAAATAAGAAGAAAGAATAATGAAAGAAATAATCCGTGAAGGAGTAAAAATCAAACTCCTAACCAAAACAGACCTAATAATATTCTATAAAACAAAGAAGACTACCGACCTCCTCATTTAAAACAACCAGAAGCCGATGGAGAACCTTTTACAGCAGTCAAATGTGGTGTATATATGTACACCTGCCACCAAGAAGGATGTAGCCTTCAATCTAAGTACATAGGTATGACGTCGACGAAGGTGATGGGGCATTCGACCTATCATCTTCAATCAGGTGACCCTAAAAATCACACGAGACAAGCCCATGACATCACCCTAACAAGAGAAATGTTGAACAAACACTTGTATAACAGACCAAACCCAAGATGCAAGAAGACTAAAAATTCTTGAAGCAATCCACATAAAAATAGAACAACCGACAATAAATATCCAAATTACGGAACTATTTACTCTACTCTAGGGAGCCGGTCGGCCGAGCGGACAGCTACATCCTTGTGACTTATGATCCTGTGGTCCTGGGTTCGATCCCAGGCGCCGGCGAGAAACACTGGGCAGAGTTTCTTTCACCCTATGCCTCTGTTACTTAGCAGTAAAATAGGTACCTGGGTGTTAGTCAGCTGTCACGGGCTGCTTCCTGGGGGTGGAGGCCTGGTCGAGGACCGGGCCGCAAGGACACTAAAAAGCCTCGAAATCATCTCAAGATATCCCAACATGAGAGTAATAAAAAGGCCGGAACATGAAGATATCAACATACGACACTGCTCAACATGCCACACCATCTCCTGATTCGGTAGAAAACCTCCGACCTTAGGGTGGGCGGGCCGTCTGTAGGTTTCTTAGACAAGGGCGCCTACTTTTAGCTGGTCCATACGTCCGAACAGCACCTTGGCAATGATCCACTCTATTTTTGAGATTTCACTGGTAAGGGAGGCCTTGAAGAGCATGGTGTACAGGTCCACGATCGTCTGGTGTTGCCAATGTTCGCATCAAAGATCATTTCCTCTATTGCTGGCATTAGTGAGACCTGATGAAAAGAATTTGACAATTATAACACCTAGGCAGTCCGGCAATGTTTTCATGTGGACTACGTATTGTATATGGATGAGTTAATCGTTCAAGTATTCGTTGACAGTTTCCACTTTGTCCATAAGTGGGTAGGTTATCCCGGTCTTCAGTATCCTGGTACAAATCTTCAGTTCACTCGCATCGTATCAAGTCTTCATTTAGTGACAAAGGCAGGTATTGGTATGCCTCCGTCGCTGGTACTGTCCCTATTCGTCTATCCCTCCATATTCCTTGAAGGCATCTGTGGGGAAGGTTTGGGCGGGTGTGACATCTCGGATATAAAGATTGTCATCCCAGCTTTCTGTTTCCCAGGTGTGTGTGTGTCCGTCCCAGTGCTAGGTGCAGGGATTCTGGGAGGTTCTGTCGGGTTTCTCCTGATGAGGGTTTCCTGGTGCTGCTGTTGTCTTCTTGTGGGTCCTTCCTGTTGATTTCCCCCTCCCGCCTGCTCTCAATCTCTTATGTTGCCTCATCCGTTTGACTTCCATTATCGTGGTCACAGTCCATTAAGTTTTATATTCAAGTAGTCTGAAAACGAAAAATTAAACGCAGATAGATTTTTTGGCGGGTGGTAACACCACAATAAAGCTAAAGTCTAAAGGTTACTACGCCTGCCCGGTGTCTCTTTCTAGATGAGAAGAAAAGTCATGAACTAGGACAGTCGTCTGTATGAATGAGTCTTTTTGCTCTGGGCTTTATACATTGTTATAATGATCAATGCTGTCTCTAGGAGTAGTGATCCTCTGAAGGTGTCTTTCCACTCAAACCACTGAGGAGTTATATTATACGTTTTTACAATATCCGGAAGAGCTTGCATGTAGTTTAAAGTATTGCCAGTCGTCATGTACTTTTAAAGTTTACCTTTCAAAGTACTTATGAATCTCGCAGCTATTAAGGCTTTGGTCTTTTGAGAAAATAAACTATATAATGTAACATTCATCAAAGCTAACAGCCTCTTCACTTTCGCAGTATAAAATTTACCACCACAATCCGAATTAATTTTCGGTATTACCGGAGTGAGTGAAGTTTCCAGTATAAATCCCATAGCTTTACTCGTGCTTTTTTTCCACCTTTGCTAGTTAAGGGAACAACTTGAGCTTGCTCAACTTGAGCTGTAGAACAACATTCTACAGAATGTCAACACATAGTAGATATTTCACCCCGTCGTTGTTTTGATAACATACTCATCTTAACAAAGTTTTAAGCTTGAAATACTCGCGACTTAGGGCTTAATCCACGAAGCTGCAGTAATTTAAGCGGCTGTAAAAGTGACAAATATATGCAGTGGAGGATATTGCATAATCCTTTACATCAGCTAACATTATAGTGGGGTCAATTAATTTTAAAATTTCGCGGACCGATGTCGCGCTCAACCGGCAGCTATTTTTCTCTTGAATGTGTAAGTGCCGCGCTCAAGTGGCAGGAGAAAATATATTTCTATAAAATCCATTTTTTTATCCGATCGACTTGGGGATAGTTTCAAAGTGTGCGCCATGAAATTTCCGTCCTCCCAAATAGGCGATGACATGGCGTGGCCATTCTCTTTCAAGGTGAAGTATCCCCAAAAAATCTGTTTGGCGCTCACGGCTAGTGATCGACGAAGTTTATTTGGTGCCGGTGTAACGCATCCTTGTGTGACATTTTACACTTATGTTCTTCTAGAACATTCTACAAAAATGAAATAAGTACATCAAAAATTAAGGTCAGAACAGTGAAAAAGAGTATAAACTTTTCAATAGGGGTCTCGCCGATGTGCCTTCGGGTGTGCGGTAACGGGTAACACTTCCCACACTCTTGCGGGTGGGCCGCGATCATGATTCTACATTTATATGCATATGTCCGCGTAGGGAATTTTATTGCAATCTCAGTGATACCAAATTTAACGCTGTAGGACAAGTGTGGAGTTGACAACCCTAAAAAAGAGTAGAAACATTTCGTCACTGTTTGGTGCTCACGGCTAGTGAGCGACGTAGTTCTTAATTTGCTGCTGGTCTAACTCGTGCTTTGATGACATTTTATACATATGTTCGTCTAGAACATTCTATTGCGAACACACTGCTACAAAAATGAAATACGTACATCGAAAATTAAGGTCAGGACAGTGAAAAGAGTACACACTTTTCAGTGTTGCTGCTCGATCGCCCGAAACGCCGCACGCACCTGGCAAGTTTTTTTTTGTTTGTGGAGATCATACTCTTAAGTGTTATGTGTCCCCGTGGCCTTCTTCCTGCCACCGTAACCGGTGGTAGGAAACGGCTCTAGCGCGGTTGCGTCTTGGCCATAAGACGCAACTCTTAACCCACGGTCACTTAATGGAGCGCCGCCCAGCTCATTATTGTCCAAATTGCATTCTCTCTCTTACCATCGTGCATATCCTTGTTGAATGTCCTGACTTCCAGGACGAGTGTGTGTCGTGCTTTCCGACTGTCCCTCGCGGTCACTTGTCCATCGATAGAATTCTTTGTGAATCGGATACTTTTGATATTGTCCGCCTTATGCGTTTCTGTTCTCGTATTGGTATCCTTGGTGATATTTAGTGCCCTCTGATTATTCCTCACAATTGATGGTGCTACATAGCCTTCCCAGTTTGGTGCCTTCTTTTGATAATTACTTACTTGCCCCATAGCCGGGGTCAGCTTTCCCCAGGAGCCTTTCTCGGCTTGGTGGTGCATCTCGTTGGTTTCTGCAACAACCTCTCCTTCAAGTTGAGGTACCAATCAGTCATGTCATTCTGTACTCGCCTAATTGTGCTTGCGGGGGTTGAGCTTTGTTTCTTTGGTCCCGCCTCTCAACTGTCAATCAACTGGTGTACAGATTCCTGAGCCTACTGGGCTCTATCATATCTACATTTGAAATTGTGTATGGAGTCAGCCTCCATCACATCACTTCCTAGTGCATTCCATTTATTAACTACTCTGACACTGAAAAAATCCCTTCTAATGTCTCTGTGGCTCATCTGGTTACTAAGTTTCCACCTGTGTTCCCTTGTTCGTGTCCCACCCGTGCTGAAGCGTTTGTCTTTGTCCAGTCTGTCAATTCCCCTGAGAATTTTGTAGGTGGTTATCATGTCTTCCCTTACTCGTCTGTTTTCCAGATTTATAAATTGTGGGCTACTATGGGGAACCTAGTATTACTCTGGTGTACTGGCAGTTAGAATTAAAATGTATCTCTAGTTGTGGAGATCAGCAAGGCCCAGCCCCCAATAAAAATATAAATCGTGATTAATAATTGGCTACAAGACCATGTCAGTCTAGAGGTAGATCATAGATCTCCTACACAGGAAGAATGGATACTCCTTTAAAACTAACTTACCTATTTATTCACCCCTTAACAACCCCCCATATACATCCACACCAATAACAATAATAATTACTTTACCACACTATCTTACGTTAAAAACCTTGGTCCACATAAGCAGGATACAAGGTTTTACACTGAACACAAGCTAGGGTAAAGTTTACTAGTGAAGCACTTGAAGCTTGAAGCAGCTTAGGGGTAGTGAGCCCACGTGGTACCCTAACACAAACACAACACTTAGGGGTACCCAAAAAACTGGTAAATACAACCCCACAGTCTACACAAGTCTGGCAATTCCAGAGTAGGCACTAATATACACACAATTACTTAATTTAGTAGTACAGGAATTCAAGGTAGGGGAAGGAAGGAGGAGGAGAAAAGGTAGAGGGGTGCAGAGCAGCTCAGAAGAGATCTTCACACCACGAACGCCAGCCAGAGAGAGAGCAGCAGCCACCAGCCTCAGCTCTCTCCAGCCGTTGCCGGGGAGACAACAGATGATCATGCCGCTTGTAAACATTACCACTCTTCATCGACGTAAAACTGGTTACTTTAATAGTTCTAAGAATAGTTAATATTTACTACATGGTTATACTTACTCCACAACAAGCTCACGAGTCTGAATGTTCTGTGAGAAACAAGATTCGTCTTACATCTGGCAAGGAAGATAGGAATGAATCTCGACAAGCGCACCAAAAATTAAGAGTAATTTATTTAGCTCAATTTGACCTCTGGTTTCCACTGAGGAACCCAGGGTCGTAACATCCAGGGACGTGAGGTTCAGCTCCTTTAGCCTTTCCTCGTAGCTCATACCTCTCATTTCCGGGACGAGCGTGGAGGCATACCGCTGAACCTTCTCTAACTTTGTCTTGTGTTTAACTAGGTATGGACTCCAGGCTGGTGCTGCATATTCCAAAATTGGTCTGACATAAGTGGTATGCAGGGTACTGAACGAATCCTTACACAAGTTCCTAAAGGCAGTTCTTATGTTGGCCAGTCTATCATATGTTGCTGCTGATATCCTTTTGATGTGGGCCTCTGGGGACAGGTTCGGTGTGATATCAACCCCCAGATCTTTCTCTCTATTTGACTCTTGAAGGATTTCACCTCCCAGGTGATACCTTGTGTTCAGCCTCCTGCTCCCTTCGCCTAATTTCATTACTTTACACTTTCCTGAGTTGAACTTTAGCAGCAATTTTTTAGACTATTCCTCCAGTTTGTCCAGGTCATCCTGTAGTCTCTGTCTATCTTCAGCCGTCTTGATTCTTCTCATAATTTTTGCATCATCAGCAAACATTGAGAGGAATGAGTCTATACCCTCCAAAAGATCATTTACATATATTAGAAACAGGATGAGACCAGGTACTGAGCCCTGTGGAACTCCGCTGGTGACATCTCGCTACTCTGATGTCTCCTCATTCACGGTTACTCGCTGTTTTCTGTTGTTTAAGTACTTTCTTATCCACAG
>WNGS01000047.1:29094-43233 GCA_020271785.1 Procambarus virginalis
CAGCACCTTCCCCTTTACTCCTGCCTGTTGCTTCAACTTTTTTAACAGCCTTTAATGGGGTACTGTGTCAAAGGCTTTCTGGCAGTCCAGGAAAATGCAGTCGGCCCACCTTACCCCTTCCTGCCTAATTTTTGTTGCCTGGTCATAGAATTCTAGAAACCTGTGAGGCACGATTTACCACCTCTGAACCCATGTTGGTGGTGTGTTACAAAGTTACTTCCCTCCAGATGCTCTATGAGCCTTTTCTCACGATCTTCTCCATCACCTTGCATGGTATACAAGTTAGGGAAACTGGCCTGTAGTTCAGTGCCTCTTGCCTGTCACCCTTCTTGTATATTGGGACTATGTTAGCTGTCTTCCAACTTTCTGGTAGGTCTCCTGTTTCCAGTGACCTGTTATACACCATAGAGAGTGGCACACTTAGTGCTTCTGCACCTTTCTTTAGTATCCATGGTGAGATTCTGTCAGGCCCAACAGCCTTTGTCACATCCAGCTCCAACAGACACCTTTTGACCTCATCACTGGTGAGGTCAAATTCCTCCAAGGTTGCTTGGTTTGCCTCCTCCTTATTTAGTGCAGGGGCTTCTCCTTGTTCTATTGTGAAGACCTCCTGGAATCTCTTGTTCTTCACACACATCCTTGTCATTCTCTGTGTATCTGTTCTCCCCTTTATTCAATTTCATCACTTGTTCCTTCACTGCTGTTTTCCTCCTAATGTGACTGTGGAGCAGCTTTGGTTGGGGCTTGGCTTTACCCGCTATGTCATTTTCAAAGTTTCTCTGCTTCCCTCCTCACTCTGAGGTACTCATTTCTGGCCCTCTGGTATCTCTCCCTGTTCTCCGATGTTCTGTTATTTCTGTAGTTTCTCCATGTTCATTTATTCAGTTGCTTCGCTACCTTGTATTCCTGGTTGAACCATGGAGTTTTCTATTGCTTTTCGTTTCTCTCCCTTTGGGCCGGGATAAACCTGTCTGCAGCTTCCTGGCATTTCTGGATGACAAAATCCATCATGTCTTGCATAGTCTTGTCTCTAATTTATTTTTCCCACGGTATTCCCCTTAGGAAGTGCTTCATCTCGTCATATTTTTCCTCTTCGGTAATTTAGTCTTTTCCCCTCCGATTCCATCCTTTGAGAGATTATCCCTACCTCCACCACGTACTCAAAAGTCAGTACACTGTGGTAACTCATTCCTATGGGGCTTCAACTTTGACTTCCCTTATTTCTGACTCGTTCAGGGTGAATATCAAGTCGAGTCTAGCTGGTTCATCATTGCCTCTCACTCATATAGATTCCCTGACATGATGGCTCAGAAAGTTCCTTGTTGCCACTTCCAAGAGTTTAGCTCTCCATGTATCTGCACCACCATGTGGGTCCCCATTCTCCTCCAGTCTATCTTTTCCGGTTTGAAATCGCCTATGATTAAGAGTCTGGAGCCATTCCTGAAGGCACTGATGCTGCTCTATTATATTATTGTTTTTATCAAACTCCTGTCAGGGTCTTCATCATTTAGAGGAGGGTTGTAAAACTAACTGCCACTATTATCTTAGGTCCACCCATTGGTATAGTTCCAGTTATGTAATCCTGAACCCGTCACAGGCCCGGGTCAGATCTCTACCCACTAGAGCGCGGGGCAGGTGCCGGTGCAATGCCTATAGCGCAAGAATGCGCTGGTGCACGCCAAGAGGGGGCTGGTAGGCCCGGTGCAAACGCCAAGAGCGCGGGTAGGCGCCGGTGCAAACGCCAAAGCGCGGGTAGGCCGCGGGCAACGCCAAGAGCGCGGTAGGCGCCGGTGCAACGCCAAGATCGCGGGTTACCTTACCTTGAGGTGCTTCCGGGGCTCAGCGTCCCCGCGGCCCGGTCGTCGACCAGGCCTCCTGGTTGCTGGACTGATCAACCAGGCTGTTAGACGCGGCTGCTCGCAGCCTGACGTATGAGTCACAGCCTGGTTGATCAGGTATCCTTTGGAGGTGCTTATCCAGTTCTCTCTTGAACACTGTGAGGGGTTTGCCAGTTATGCCCCTTATGTGTAGCGGAAGCGTGTTGAACAGTCCCGGGCCTCTGATGTTGAAAGAGTTCTCTCTCAGAGTACCTGTTGCACCTCTGCTTTTCAACGGGGGTATTCTGCACATCCTGCCATGTCTTCTGGTCTCATGTGATGTTATTTCTGTGTGCAGGTTTGGGACCAGCCCCTCTAATATTTTCCACGTGTAAATTATTATGTATCTCTCCCGCCTGCGCTCAAGGGAGTACAGATTTAGGCTCTTTAGTCGGTCCCAGTAATTTAGATGTTTTACTGAGTGGATTCTAGCAGTAAAGGATCTCTGCACGCTCTCCAGGTCAGCAATTTCTCCAGCTTTGAAAGGGGCTGTCATTGTGCAGCAGTACTCCACTCTAGAGAGCACAAGCGTTTTGAAAAGTATCATCATCGGTATAGCATCTCTAGTGTGAAAAGTTCTTGTTATCCAACCTGTCATTTTTCTTGCAGTTGTGACGGCTACTTTATTGTGTTCTTTAAAGGTAAGGTCTTCCGACATGAGTACACCCAGATCCTTTACATTGCCTTTTCGTTCTATGTTATGATTTGCCTGAGTTTTGTACGTGGTTTCCGTTTTTATATTTTCAATTTTTCCGTAGCGCATGAGCTGGAACTTATCTCGTTAAACACCATATTATTTTCTGTAGCCCATAGAAAGACCTGATCTACATCTGATTGGAGGTTTGCTGTGTCCTCTATGTTGCCAACTCTCATGAAATCCTAGTGTCATCTGCAAAGGATGATACAGTGCTATAGGTTGTGTTCTTGTCTATGTCGGATATGAGGATGAGAAAAAGTACTGGGGCAAGCACAGTACCCTGGGGACTGAGCTCTTCACGATTGATGGGCTGGATTTTTTTGTTGACTATTACACATTGGGTTCTGTTAGTCAGGAAATTGTAGATCCATCTGCCTATTTTCCCGGTAATTCCTTTTGAACGCATTTTATGTGCAATAACACCATGGTCACATTTATCAAAAGCTTTTGCGAAATCTGTGTAAATTACATCAGCGTTTTGTTTGTCTTCCATAGCATCTAATGCCATATCATAGTGGTCCAGCAACTGCGACAGGCAAGAGCGCCCTGTTCTGAAACCATGTTGTCCGGGTTATGGAGATGCTGTGATTCCATGTATTTTGTGATCTTACTTCTTAGCACTCTCTCAAAAATTTTTATGATGTGCGATGTTAGTGCTATCGGTCTGTAATTTTTTGCCTCTGCCTTATTTCCTCCTTTATGGAGTGGTGCTATCTCTGCTGTTTTTAGTATGTCAGGATAACGCCAGTATCTAGGCTTTGTCTCCACAGAATGTGAAGGGCCTGCGATAGTGGTTTTTTACAGTTCTTGATGAATATGGAGTTCCAAGAATCCGGCCTGGTGCAGAGTGCATAGGCATACTGTTTATGGCTTCTTCAAAATCTAGTGGGGATAGGTGACGTCTGATATATGATTTGATGTTGGTATCATATCCATGAAAAATTCATTTGGGTTATCAATCTTTAGTGCGTTTAATGGCTCGCTGAAAACAGAGTCATACTGCTTCCTCAGTAACTCGCTCATTTCTTTGTTGTCATCGGTGAAAGTTCCATCTCCCTTTCGCAGGGGCCCGATACTAGATGTGGTTTTTTATCTTGATTTTGCATAGGAGAAAAAATATTTCGGATTTCTCTCTATTTCACTGATGGCCTTTTGCTCTCTTTGCCTCTCCTGGGTTTTGTATGATTCTTGTAGCTTGAGTTCAATTGTTTCTATTTCTCTACCTAACCTTCCTCGCCGTTCTTGAGATAGGGTGCGACTCTCAAGTTGTTCCGCGATTCGTTTTCTTCGCCTATATAGGGAACGACGTTCCCGTTCCAGTCTGCATCTCTTTCTCTTTATTCTTAGGGGTATGCGGTTTGAACATATTTCTAGTGCTACTGAGCTTATTTTTTCCAGGCACTGGTTCAGGTTTGCATTTTCTAGCTGTTCTTCCCAGTTTATTTCTGTGAAGTCCTGGTTTATTTGCTCCCAGTTTATCTGTTTATTATTGAAGTTGAATTTGCTGAAATCTCCTCCACCGGGAATCTGGACTGGTTTTGAAGGTCCATTCCCCATGGTTGTCAGAACTTCAATTAAGTTGTGATCTGAGTAACAGGTATTTGTAATCATTATGTTCCCGATCAATTCATCATTATTAGTGAAAATGAGGTCCAGCGTGTTCTCCTTCCTAGTTGGTTCTACTATTTGCTGGTTTAAGGCAAACCTATCGCACATCCGTAGCAGGTCATTTGCATGTGCCTGTTCATTTAGGCTACTTCCTGGTATTCTTTCTGATATTACTGTATTAGCCAGGTGCTTCCATTTCAGGTGCTGTAGGTTGAAGTCCCCAAGCAGGATGATGTTCGGAGCTGGATTTGTGAGGTTTTCCAAGCAGTGTTCTATTTTCATTAGTTGGTCTTTAAACTGCTGAGGGTTTGCCTCTGGTGACTTATATACAAGGACAACAACTACATTTAGGATCTCTATTTTGAATATAAGCACTTCCACCATATCATTTCAGGTGTTTTGGAGCTCAGTACAGATGAGTGTGTCTTTGATGTAGAGGCTGACCCCACCCTGAAGCCGGTGTTTCCTATCACATCTGAAAAGATTGTATTCCGAGATCCATATTTCACCATCAAGGTAGTCCTTAGTGTGAGTTTCCGTTAGGGCTGCAAACACTGCATTTGCCTCATGAAGGAGACCATATATAAAGTGAACTTTGTTGGATTTGCGTGTTTTTATACCCTGAATGTTGGCAAATATAAATGATGTTATCGTGTTAGTGGAAGTGCTGGATGCTTTACTTGGTGTTAATATCTGAGGCTCTGGTAAGGAGGCCACTGTAGGCGCCGGTGCAACACCAAGAGCGCGGGTAGGCGCCGGTGCAACGCCAAGGCGCGGGTAGGCGCCGGTGCAACGCCAAGAGCGCGGGTAGGCGCCGGTGCAACGCCAAGAGCGCGGGTAGGCGCCGGTGCAACGCCAAGAGCGCGGGTAGGCGCCGGTGCAACGCCAAGAGCGCGGGTAGGCGCCGGTGCAACGCCAAGAGCGCGGGTAGGCGCCGGTGCAACGCCAAGAGCGCGGGTAGGCGCCGGTGCAACGCCAAGAGCGCGGGTAGGCGCCGGTGCAACGCCAAGAGCGCGGATAGGCGCCGGTGCAACGCCAAGAGCGCGGGTAGGCGCCGGTGCAACGCCAAGAGCGCGGGTAGGCGCCGGTGCAACGCCAAGAGCGCGGGTAGGCGCCGGTGCAACGCCAAGAGCGCGGGTAGGCGCCGGTGCAACGCCAAGAGCGCGGGTAGGCGCCGGTGCAACGCCAAGAGCGCGGGTAGGCGCCGGTGCAACGCCAAGAGCGCGGGTAGGCGCCGGTGCAACGCCAAGAGCGCGGGTAGGCGCCGGTGCAACGCCAAGAGCGCGGGTAGGCGCCGGTGCAACGCCAAGAGCGCGGGTAGGCGCCGGTGCAACGCCAAGAGCGCGGGTAGGCGCCGGTGCAACGCCAAGAGCGCGGGTAGGCGCCGGTGCAACGCCAAGAGCGCGGGTAGGCGCCGGTGCAACGCCAAGAGCGCGGGTAGGCGCCGGTGCAACGCCAAGAGCGCGGGTAGGCGCCGGTGCAACGCCAAGAGCGCGGGTAGGCGCCGGTGCAACGCCAAGAGCGCGGGTAGGCGCCGGTGCAATGCCAAGAGCGCGGGTAGGCGCCGGTGCAACGCCAAGAGCGCGGGTAGGCGCCGGTGCAACGCCAAGAGCGCGGGTAGGCGCCGGTGCAACGCCAAGAGCGCGGGAAGGCGCCGGTGCAACGCCAAGAGCGCGGGTAGGCGCCGGTGCAACGCCAAGAGCGCGGGTAGGCGCCGGTGCAACGCCAAGAGCGCGGGTAGGCGCCGGTGCAACGCCAAGAGCGCGGGTAGGCGCCGGTGCAACGCCAAGAGCGCGGGATAGGCGCCGGTGCAACGCCAAGAGCGCGGGATAGGCGCCGGTGCAACGCCAAGAGCGCGGGATAGGCGCCGGTGCAACGCCAAGAGCGCGGGATAGGCGCCGGTGCAACGCCAAGAGCGCGGGATAGGCGCCGGTGCAACGCCAAGAGCGCGGGATAGGCGCCGGTGCAACGCCAAGAGCGCGGGATAGGCGCCGGTGCAACGCCAAGAGCGCGGGATAGGCGCCGGTGCAACGCCAAGAGCGCGGGATAGGCGCCGGTGCAACGCCAAGAGCGCGGGATAGGCGCCGGTGCAACGCCAAGAGCGCGGGATAGGCGCCGGTGCAACGCCAAGAGCGCGGGTAGGCGCCGGTGCAACGCCAAGAGCGCGGGTAGGCGCCGGTGCAACGCCAAGAGCGCGGGTAGGCGCCGGTGCAACGCCAAGAGCGCGGGTAGGCGCCGGTGCAACGCCAAGAGCGCGGTAGGCGCCGGTGCAACGCCAAGAGCGCGGCTAGGCCCCGGTGCAACGCCAAGAGCGCGGCTAGGCGCCGGTGCAACGCCAAGAGCGCGGCTAGGCGCCGGTGCAACGCCAAGAGCGCGGCTAGGCGCCGGTGCAACGCCAAGAGCGCGGCTAGGCGCCGGTGCAACGCCAAGAGCGCGGCTAGGCGCCGGTGCAACGCCAAGAGCGCGGCTAGGCGCCGGTGCAACGCCAAGAGCGCGGCTAGGCGCCGGTGCAACGCAAAGAGCGCGGCTAGGAGCCGGTGCAACGCCAAGAGCGCGGATAGGAGCCGGTGCAACGCCAAGAGAGGTCTGATTTTGGAAACATCATTACCCGAGGGAGTATCTATTGATGTGAAACAAAAGGTTATCTTTTGTTAGCTTTTGAGGCGGGTTACCCTTGACATTGTACGTTGCCCCTTTAGTACAAGTATATCTAGAGTCATGGTACTTCTGTGCCAAATGTTCGTTAGCAGTGGTGGGCAATCTTCCTATAGTTCGGATTGAGGTCGTCTTGGCCAACGACTTTGCCCTACGTTTGGTATCTAACCATCCCCTAGTAGTGGAAGACCCGGTATATGAAGATGTGAGCCCAGTAGTAGCCGTGCAAACGAGATCCCAGGTATAGATGGATTTAAATACCTTGTTTCACCCTCTTACCTACCGCACAGGTTAAGAGTAGCTCTTTACCATCCTCGCCGGCCCTGACGCCTATACCCAAACATTGGACTCGAACAAGTCTGATAGAAGAGCAGGAGGAGGTCCCTCAAGTACAGGTACTGGCGGATACCATGGAGTCCCCTGCGAAAGGAGGTGACCAGTATTTGTGGTCAAATGGAATACAGGGTAGAAAGTGCCCACCGAAATATCCCCAGTCTACTGAGGTAGGTAAACAAATATTCGTCCCTGCAGTGTTCCGAGCTAATCTGTTAGACACAGCTCATGCCGACCGATTTGCCGGGCATTGCGGGATTTTAAAAACATTTCATCGCCTGACTAGGTGTTTCTTCTGGCCACAGATGAAGAGGGATGTACAACGCTTCTGTAAATCCTACCATGAATGCCAGATAGGAAAGGTGTATCAACTTGTCCCCAAAGCTCCTCTCTGTCCTATACCCTCAATAGGTGAGCCCATCGAGCACCTCATTCTTGATATAATAGGCCCTCTTCCGCCTTCCACATCTGGGGTGCAGTATCTTCTCACTATACTAGATCGGGTTAGTAGGTACCCAGACGCGATCCCCCTGAAGACCATCACGGCGAAGGCAATTGTGAAATATCTCCTCTGGTTCGTCTGCCGATATGGTCTCCCAAACACCATCCAGACGGACCTGGGAACGAATTTTACCTCTCGTTTGTTTCGCCAACAGATTGCCGACCATGGGGTCCAACAGATTACATCCAGTGCCTACCATCCCGAGTCGCAAGGAGGTTAGAAACGGTTCCACCAAACACTGAAGGGCATATTGAAGAAATACTGTTATGAACGGCAGAGCAAGTGGATTGAAGACCTACCTTACCTCCTATTTGCGGTACGATCCGTCCCCAAATGAATCCCTGGCTGTATCCCCGGCTGTATCCCCATTTGAAATGGTTTATGGCCACTCTGTAAGAGGTCCATTGGAAGTACTACGGGACCATTGGCTGGACCAGGAAAACGACGTAGATGCTGTTGACTGGCTGTCTACCAATAAAGGCAAGTTGTTTTCTGCATGGGAGGTGGCCAAGAGAAACTTAGTGAATACCCAGGCCACCACCAAGCACAGGTATGATCAGAGAACAATGCAAATGGGTTATTCAGGTAGGGGATCTAGTGTTGGTATGTTCTCCAATGGTGGCCGGGGGTCTAAGTGCCAAGTTCGTAGGTCCTTATCCGGTCTTGAAGAAAGTAACCTGTAATAATTATATTCTTAGCACGCCAGATTGTAGAAAGAAAGAAACATTGGTCCACGTCAACATGAAAAGGCATCAGGGCCATGATATTCGCCCCATAACCATGTTGACGACAGAAGATGGCAGAGGTAATGGAGAAGGCTGAAACGTACTGATTAACTCGGAGATCTTATGTAATTTGCAGACAAAGTTGACGCATGTAACCGGTGGAAACCAACCGTCCTTGGTGAAACTAATCCAGCAATACAAGACTATCTTCAGAGATGCTCCAGGACGTACATCTGTCCTACAGCATGACGTTTTCTGGACGAGGGAGTCAGGCCGATCAAACACCCATACTGTCTCAACCCTCTGAAGAAAGGTGGTGAAAAACGAGATGGGATATATGCTGCAACACCATCTGATAGCCCCGAGCAGAAGCCCATGGTCATCCCTGATTCTGCTAGTGCCCAAATCCGGTAAGGAATACCGATTATGTATTGATTATCGCCATATTAATAAGGTCACAGTAGCAGATACCTATCCTCTTCCAAGAGTAGAGGAGTGCCTTGATGCCATAGGCAAAGCTGGTTACTTAACAAAGTTCGACCTATTTAAGGGCTATTGGCAAGTTCCCCTCACAGAGCAAGCCAAACCCATCTGTGTTTGTGACCCCAGACGGCCTGTTTGAATGCCAGGTGATGTCGTTTGGGATGACGAACGCAGCGTCCACCTTCCAGAGATTGATGGGTATAGTGTTGCATGACGTACAAAATACCATGGTCTATATCGATAGTTAGTTAGTTTAGTTCATTTATTATGCACCCCATACCCATCTTGTGGGCGGTAGTGGAAAGGGTTACAGAGGCACATAATGGGCTCAGGGACTGAACCCCACAATTCATTCATTTAGCTAAGCAAGTTACAATCTTGATGAGCTAGTTACAAAATTCAATATAAGTCGTCACATCAACAATGGGCTCGAGATCGACCTCAAGTACAGATTCTAAATTAAGCAACTGACATATGTGGAGAGCTAGTGTCAAAATTTATATGTTTGTCCTGCACACCGCCTCCCATCCAGTGGGCAGCGGTGGATAGGTTACAATCACTCAGTTACTACCTACAGTTAGCAAACTGGGGATATTTGGCTAAAATTTCTGGTAGCAGATCATTTTGAATGAAATATTTACACATCGCTGGAACATTGGTTATAGAATTGTCTCTAAATTCACGTATCTTTTCGCACTCCATCACATAGTGACGGAGGGTGTGCGAATAATTTTGTTGACACAGTTTACATTTGGTCAGGTCTACATCGGCAGATAATGAGAATTCCCAGAGATACTTGTAACCGAGTCTAAGCCGAGCAGTAGTAACATCTAGAAGTCTGCTGATTTTATTGGATGATCCATAGATGTGTGGCTCCTCTTGCATGATAGTATGATGATAGATGGAATTACTGGTGTCAATTTCACTTTGCCTCAGATCTACAAGATCTTGTTGAAGTTCTCGGGCCGATGACGTCTTAATATATGTTGTAAGTTGGAAGGACCATCTACGTCACTTAGCGGACTTCTTCAAGGCCATGCTCCAGTCTGGATTAGTAGTAAACTTGCACATATCTGAGTTTGCTAAGACCTCCGTCATCTTTTTAGGGCACGAGGTGGGAGGAGGATGGATCGTGCAAAAGCCAGCAAGATAGAAACAATCATCCAGTATGCTGCACCGTCCACAAGGAAAGAAATCCTGGGTTTCCTTGGTATGGCTGGTTTCTACCATAAGTTTGTCCTCAATTTTTCATCTATCACCCCCCCCCCCCGACGAATCTTTTTAAAGAAGGGTGTAAAATTTATATGGGACAAAAGTTGCCAACGGGCTTTTGAAAGACTCCCGACTAAAGAGTCTTTCCTTCTTCGTAAAACCTTCGCTGGAGGTTTGGGCATGGTGCCTTCCGCTGCTCTCCGCTGCTCTGGGACTGTCTCTCTATGTCCTTTGTGTGGGGGCAAAGGTCACTCATAAGTTGGAGTGCACTTCTCCCCAGGTTCGCTGCCTCAACTGCGGTGAGGCCCATCCTACCTTCTCCCGTGCCTGTTTCCATTACAAGCTTGAGGCAGCCGTCCTCAACTTGAAGCACCGGGAGCGTTTATCTTTCCCTGAGGCGAGGCGCCAGGTTCGCCAGCTCCCGCCTTATTCTAACGTCTCTTATGCTTGCGTGTTGCGCTCTTCCTCTCCTCGTCCTTCCCACCTTCCTCGGACTCACAACCGTTTCCGGGCCTAGGACCGTGATATGCCCACTGCCCCCTCCTCTGTTCGTTTGAGTTCTGTCCCAAATTATCCCCCTCCTGGTCCTCTGTCTGGGGTACCCCTTCTTTCTACCTGGTCTGTCATGTTTCCTGTGTCTTCTTCCTTGTCTCTCTCCGATCCTCCTTCCCATCCTTCTCCGTTTATTGACTCTCCCTGCCGGCTGTCGGTGCGGGCTGATGTCCATCACTCTGCTAAAGCCGTCGTGTGTGCTCTCGTTCAGCTTCTGTTGAGATGCTGGAATCCGTTGCCCAGTACGTAGTTGCTGCGACACCTGTCTTAAGTCAGAAGTGTAAGCCTGGCTCCTCCTCTTCCTCCTACCTGGCGGGTAAGAAGGTTCGTGTTCTTCCTTGGCCCTACTTCTGACTCTATCGCTCCTTCCCCTCCCATTTCGGTGGTTGTGCCCCCTGTTCCTGCTATGGAGGTTTCTTTGACCCCCGCTTTCCTTTCAGTTGCTGCCCTTGCTGAAGTGCGCTCCCCTCTTTTTACTCCCCCTCTTCCTGCTGCTGTCCTTGACTGCTCCTCTCGGTTGTCTCCTCCTCCTCCAGACCCCGTCCGTCCGTCTCTGGTCTGTTCTCCCGCTTCCTTACCTCCGTCTTTGCTCAGTTTACCCGTGCCCCCTAACCCTGACTTTGCTGACCCTGATCCCGACCCTGATCTTCTTTAACGTGCTATGTTGCTCTTTCGCCTTCGTTTCTTCCTTGTTCTCTGTTGTTGTCCTTTCTCTTCTCGTCGATGTCTATTCTTCAATGGAACGTTCGGGGTTATTACGCCAAGTTCCTTTAACTCCACCTTCTGATTTCGCAGTTTTCGCCCCTTTGTGTGTGTCTCCAGGAGCCGATGCTTGGTGCTCGTCCTGGTCGCTTTCGTGGCTATTCCTTTCTCTCTTCCCCCCCCCCCCAGCAACAGGCTCCTAACTCTTCTGCTCTCTTGATTCGCTCTTGTGTTCCTTTTGTCCTCCTACTTTTTCCTTCGCCACTCCATTGGTCTGCTGCTCGTATCTTTGTTGGGAAATGGTACACTGTTTGTTCCATTTATCTCCCCCCGAATGTCCCGCTTTCTCTTCCTGATCTGAAACATCACCTGGACTCCTTGCTGGAGCCTGTGCTCCTGCTGGGTGATTTTAATTGTCATTCCCTTTGGGGTGATGTTCTGACGAACACCCGAGGTCGCCTTCTTGAGCCGCTTATCCTCTCTTCTTTCCTCTGTCTTCTGAACTCTGGTGAGCCCACGCATTTGGACTCTCGGACTTGCACCCTTTCCTGTCTTGATCTTTCTCTTTGCTCGTCTTCTCTTTACTTAGATTTCACGTGGCAGGTTCTTGATGACCTCAATAGCAGTGACCATTTCCCCATCCTTGTTACCTTTTTCTCTTTTCACCCCTCCCCTAGGTGGCAGTTTGCTAAAGCGGACTGGAACCTATTTACCCTCAGTGCTGCTCTCTCTGACCTCTCCCTTCTGACTCTCCCTCGCTCTCTCCTCCTTTTTCATGACAGTTTTCGAAGCTGCCCTCCGCTCTATTCGCAGCTCTTCCTCTCGGGGTCCACGGAAGTGCGTTCCCTGGTGGAATGCAGAATGTGCTTGGGCTGTCCGCTGTAAGCGTGCAGCCTGGAAGAGAGACCGCCGTCGGCAGACGGCCGATTCTTTTCTTTTCTTTTGGAAGGCAAGTGCGGTGGCCAGTAGGGCCATCCGTACGGCTAAACGTGAATGTTGGGAATCTTATGTCTCCACGATTACGTCCGAAACTCCTCTGCCACAGATCTGGAAGCGTATCCGCAAGATAGCAGGTAAGTTCGTTCCCGATGTTTCTTCACCTCCGTGGTACTCTTGTGGCGGTCCCGTTGCAGGTTGCTACCGAACTGGGTTACCACTTTTCTTCTGTTGGCTCTGGTCTTTATCTTCCCCAATCTTTCCTTCTTCGAAAACCTGTACTTGAATCTCGTCCTTTAGATTTCTGCACCCGTCTTCGACTTCCCTATAACGATCCCTTCTGTCTCTTTCAACTTCGTTCTGCCCTGGCCCTCTGCGGTTCTACAGCAACAGGCTCCGATGGTATTCATTATGAGATGCTACGCCATCTCCCTCCGTGCACGTCTCAGTATTTACTGAGTCTGTATAATCGGATCTGAGAGTCGTCGTTAGTCCCTGAGGACTGGCTCGATGCCGTTGTCCTCCCTGTTGGCAAACCAGGGTCTCTGGGAACTTCCCCTAAGGACTTTCGCCCTATTGCCCTCACAAGTTGTCTGCAAACTCTTTGAACGTAAAGTTAACGTTCGTCTGATGTGGTTCCTGGAACACCATCACCTCCTCTCCCCTTCTCAATTTGGTTTCCGCAAGTGCCGCAGCACGACTGATGTCCTGGTGAACTTGGAGGTCTATATTCGTACTGCTTTTGCTGCGAGGACCTCCGTTGTTGCCGTCCTTTTTGACCTGGAAAAGGCTTACGACACCACTTGGCGATATCATATTCTATCCCAGCTTCATTCTTTTGGCCTTCGTGGTCATCTCCCTCTCTTTCTCTGCAGCTTCCTCTCTCGTCGTTCTTTTCGGGTGCGCCTTGGTACCGCTCTCTCTGCCTCTTTTCAGCAATACGAAGGTGTGCCCCAGGGTAGTGTTCTGAGCACTACTCTTTTTCTGGTTGCCCTCAATGGTCTTCTTTCCTCTCTTCCTTCCAGTGTCTTCTCCGCTCTCTATGTCGATGATCTTACCCTTTGCTGCCAGGGTGATGATTCGCCTCTCCTTCAGCGCCGGCTTCAACTTGCGATTGATGCCGTGTTGTCTTGGGCCACCGATCATGGCTTCAAGTTCTCTACTTCTATGACTTGTGCCATGTCTTTTACTCGGAAACGAGTCGTTCTTCGTCCCTCTTTGTCACTTTATGGTCATCCCCCTTGAGTACAAAGATTCCGCGAAGCTTTTGGGGTTATTCATTGACACTCGTCTGTCTTGGACTCCCCATATCTCTTACCTCTGTGTTGAGTGCTCTAAGGCCCTTACCCTCCGGGTATTGTCCCATACTTCTTGGGGAGCGGATAGGCGCACTCTCCTTGTTTTTTACATTCCTCTCTCGTCCTGTCTAAGCTCGATTATGGTTTCCCTGCTTACTCGTCTGCTTCTCCTTCCGCTCTTCGCTGTCTTGATGCTTTGCACCATACTGGGTTGCGCCTCAGTTCTGGTGCCTTTCATTCGACTCCCGTCCTTAGCTTGTATGTTGACACTGGCTTCCTGTCTCTCCAGGACCGCCGTGATCGCTACTGTCTTCGCTATCTTGCGCGGTCCTTACAACATCCTTCCTCTCGCCTCTGTCGTGCTTTAACTTTTACCCCTCCTGCGGTTCCTGTTCCTCTTCACCACCTCCCTCTTTCTGTCCGGTTATCTCGCTTACAGGATTCTCTGTCCGTATTTGTTTCTAATGTTTCTCCTCGTGTTGTTCCTTCTTTGCCCCCGTGGAGTCCCCCTTCCGCAGTTTTGTACATCCTTACCCCATCACTAAAGCTTTTACCCCTC
>WNGS01000047.1:77708-94971 GCA_020271785.1 Procambarus virginalis
GTTCACGGCATTCCATGTGTAAGCATGCGGTTCTTTCACTCCATGTGTCAGCATGTGGGTCATGGCACTCCATGTGTCAGCAAGTGGTTCTTGCACTCCATGTGTCAGCATGTGGTTAATGGCACCATTTGTCAGCATGTGGTATGGCACTGAATTTGTCAGCATGTGGTTCATGCACTCCATGTGTCGGTATGTGGTTCATACCACTCTTTGTGTCAACATGTGATTCATGGCACTCCTTGTGTCAACCGTGGTTCATTGTACTCCATGTGTTTGCAAGTGGTTCATGGCACTCCATGGTCTGTAAAGTGGTTCATAGCACGCCATGTGTCAGCAGGTGGTAATGGCATCCATGTGTCTACATGAGGTTCATAGCACTCATATATGTTAGCACGTGGTTCATGGCACTCCATGTGTCAACACGTGGTTCAGTGCAATCCATGTGTGAACATGACGTACATGTCACTCCATGTGTCAGCATGTGGTTCAAGGCACTCCCATGTGTCTACACGTGGTTCATGTCCCTCCATGTGTGTCAACATGTGGTTCATGACACTCAAAGTGTCAGCATGTGGTTCATTACACTCCTTGCGTGTCAGCATGTGTTTCACAGCACTTCAAGTGTCAGCAAGTAGTTCATGACACACCATGTGTCAGAAAGTTGTTCACGGCTCTCCATGTGTCAGCACGTGGTGCATACCACTCCATTTGTCAGCATGTGATTCATAGAACTTTATGTGTCAGCACGTGGTTCATAGAACTCAATGTGTCAGCATGTGGTGCACCGCACTCCATGTGTCAGCATGTGGTTCATGTCACTCTATGTGTCAAAATGTGGTTCATAGCACTCCTTGTGTAAACATGTGGGTCATGGCACTCCATGTGTGTCAGTATTTCATGGTACTCCACATGGTTCATGGTACTCCACATGTCACATGTTGATAATTGCACTCCATATGTCAATATGTGGCATGTAGTTCATTTCACTCCGTGTGTCAGCATGTTGTTCATACCACTCCATGTGTCAACATGTGGCTCTCGGCAACTCCATGTGTCAACATGTGCTATGTGTAACAGCATGTGGTTCATTGCACTCCATGTGTGTCAGTATGTGGTTAATGGCACTGTATGTCAGCATGTGGTTCACGGCACTCCATGTGTCTGCATGTGGTTCATGGCACGCCAGTTGTCAGCATGTGGTTCATGACACTCCGTGTGTGAACATGTGGTTCATAGCACTCCATGTGTCAACATCTGGCTCTCGGCACTGCATGTGTCAACGTGTGCTATGTGTAACAGCATGTGGTTCATGGCATTCCATGTGTGTCAGCATGTGGTTCATGACATTCTATATGTCAGCATGTGGTTCACGGCACTCCATGTGTCAGCATGTGGTTTATGGCTGTCCATTTGTTACCATACGGGTCATGCCTGTCAATGTGCCAGCATTTTGTTCAAGGCACTCCATGTGTCAGCAAGTGGTTCATGGCACTCCAATTTCTGCATGTGGTTCATATCACTCCACGTGTCAGCAGCTGGGTCATGGCACCTTATTTGTCAGCATGTGTTTCATGGCGCTCCATATGTCAACATGTTGTTCATGGAAATCCATGTTCAGCACGTGTTCTTGTCACTTCATATGTCAGCATGTGAGTCATGTTACTCCATGTGTCAACATGGGGTTCACGGCACTCCGTGTGTCATTATGTGGTTCATAGCACTCCACGTATCAACACGTGGTCATGGCATTCCATGTGTCAGCATGTGGCTCATGGCACTCGATGTGTCAACATTTGGTTCATAGCACTTATTGTGTCTGCAAGTGGTTCAGGGCACTCCATGTGTCGACATGTGGTCCACTGCACTCCATGTGATAGCATATTGTTCGTTGCTCTCCATATGTCAACACGCATGTCTTAACATGTGGTTCTTTGCACTCCAAGTGGAATGTGTTTCATTGCACTCCATGAGTCAGCTTGTGGTTCATGGCACTCCATGTGTCAGCATGTGGTTCATGGCACTCCACATGTCAACATGTTGTTAATTGCACTCCTTGTGCAATTACGTGGTTCACATCACTCCATGTTTCAGTATGTGTTTTATTGCACTCCATTTGTCAGCATGTATTTCATGGCACTCCATGTGTCAACATATGTTTCCTGGTGCTCCATGTGTCAACATGTGGTTCATTGCACTCCATGTGTGACAGCATGTTGTTCATGTCATTCCATTTGTCAGCATGGGACCCATGGCACTTCATATGCCAGCATGTGGTTCATGGCACTCCATTTTTTCATATGGGGTTCATGACACTTCATGTGTGAGCATGTGGTCCATGGCTCTCCATGTGTCAAACCATGGTTCATGGTACTATATGTGTCTGCAAGTGGTTCATGGCACTCAAAGTGTCAACATTAGATTCATAGCACTACATGTGTCAGCATGTGGTTCATGGCACTCCGTATGTCAACAAATGGATCACTGCGTTTCATGTATCAACAAGTGGTTCATTGCAAACCATGTGTGAGCATGCAGCCCGTCCTCCAAACAAAGATCCAAAAGTGATTCCATGCACCCGCCAAACCCCCTGTTTATGAATGAAAAGCGGTTTACACACGACTCACAACTGCTGACGTTCGAACATATCCGGAACAAGTGCTTCACTGACGAATTTGTTCGAATCACAACGCTATAAATGCTTCACCCACGTACTACAAATACAAATAATCGCCAACAGAACCTAAACACCTGACCTAACCTATCCTATGCCTATATATACACAATATGCCAATATATTATAATATTTATTTATACTTGAGAAAATTCCCGTTTTGAATGAACAGCATGTTAAAATGTATGAATGCGTCTGTGGGGTCGACCGCTGAATGTAATGGACTTGAGTCGAGGACGGGTTGGAGCATGAGGTTCACGTCACTCCATGTGTCAGCGTGTAGTTCATGACACTCAATGTTTCAGCATGTGGTTCAGGGCACTCCATGTGTGTCAGCATGTGGTTTATGGCACTCAGTGTGTCAGCATTTGGTTCATGGCGTTCCATGTGTCAGCAAATTGTTCATGGCACTCCATGAGTCAACATGGAGTGCCATGAACATGTGGTTCATGAATCTCCATTTGTCATTATGTGCTTCATGGAACTTCATGTGTCAGCATGTGGTTCATATATTTAGCACTCAATGTGTCAGCATGAGGTTCACCGCACTTTATGTGTCAGCATGTGGTTCATGGCACTAAATGTGTCAGCACGTAGCTAATGGCACTCCATGTGTCAGCATGTAGTTCATGGCACTCTATGTGTCAACATTTGATGCATGTCACTCAATGTGTCAACATGTGTTCCATACAATTCCTTGTGTAAACATGTGGTTCATGGAACTCAATGTGTCAAATAGTGGATAATGCCACTCAATGTCTCTGTAAGTGGTTCATAGCACTCCATGTGTCAACATACGGTTCATAGCACTCCATGTATCAACACATAGTTCACGACCCTCCATGTGTTAACACGTTGTCCATTGCAATCCATGTGTAAACATCAGGTTCATGTCACTCCATGCGTCAGCATGTGGTTCAAGGCACTCCGTGTGTCAACATGTGGTTCATTGCACGCCATGTGTGTCAGCATATGTTTCATGGCACTTCGTGCGTCAGCATGGGGTTCATGGCACTCCATGTGTCACCATGTGCTATGTATAATAGCAAATAGTTAATAGTACTCCATGTGTGTCAGCATGTGATTCTTGGCACTCCATGTGTCAGCATGTAGTTCACGGACCTCCATGTGTGTCAGCATGTGGTTTATGGCACTCATTGTGTCAGCATGTGGTTCATGGCAATCAATGTGTCAGCATGTGGTTCACGCCACTCCATGTGTCAGCAAATGGGTCATAGCACCCCACGTGTCAGCATGTGGTTCATGGAAATTCATGTATCAGCATATGGTTCATAGCACTCAATGTGTCAGCATGAGGTTCACCGCACTCCAAGTGTCACCATGTGGTTCATGGCACTCAATTTGTCAACATTTGATTCTTGTCACTCCATGTGTCAACATGTGGTTCATAGTACTCCTTGTGTAAAGATGTGGTTCATGGTACTCCATGTGTCAAATCGTGGTTAATGGCACTCCATGTGTCTGCAAGTGGTTCAAGGCACTCCATGTGTCTGTAAGTGGTTCATAGCACTCCATGTGTCATCATGTGGTTATGGCACTCCATGTGTCAACAAATGATTCACAGCCCTCCATGTGTCAACACGTAGTTCAGTGCGATCCATGTGTGAGCATGAGGTACATGTCACTCCATGTGTCAGCATGTGATTCAAAGCACTCATGTGTTTAAATGTGGTTCATGTCACTCCATGTGTGTCAGCATGTGATTAATAGAACTTCATGTGTCAAAATGTGGTTCATAGAACGAAATGTGTCAGCATGTGGTTCACCACGTTCCACGTGTCAGCATATGGTTCATGGCACTCCATGTGTCAACATTTGGTTCATGGCACTCATTGAGTCAGCATGGGGTTCATTGCACTCAATGTGTCAGCATGTGGTTCACGGCACTCCATGTGTCAGCATGTGGTTCATAGCACTCAATTTGTCAACATGTAGTTTATGACACTCATTGTTTCATCATGTGGTTCATGGCACTCCATGTGTGTCAGCATGTTGTTCATGGTTCTTCATGTGTCAGCCTGTGGTTCACGGCACTCCATGTGTCAGCATGTGGTTCATGGCACTCCATGTGTCAGCATGTGGTTCACGGCACTCCATGTCTCAGCATGTGGTTCATGGCACTTCATGTGTCAGCATGTGGTTCGCGGCACTCCATGTGTCAGCATGTGGTTCATGGCACTCCTTGTGTCAAAATGTGATTCATGGCACACCATGTATAAGCATGTTGTTCATGGTGGCTTTCTATCTGTCAACACGTTGATCATGTCACGCAATTTTTCAGCATTTGGTTCATGGCACTCCATGAGTCAGCACGTGGTTCATGGCAGTTCATTTGTCACCAGGTGGGTAATGCCTGTCAATGTGTCAGCATGTGAATCATGGCACTCCATGTGTCAGCATTTTGTTCACGGCACTCAATGTTTCGCATGTGGTTAACGGCACTCCATATGTCAGCATGTGGTTCACGACATTCCATGTGTCAGCATTGTGTTCATGTCACTCCTTGTGTCAGAATAAGGTTCATAGCACTCCATGTGTCTGCATTTGCTTCACGGCTTTTAATGTTTCAGCATGTTGTTCGTGGCATTCAATATATCAGCATTTGGTTCACGGCATTCCATGTGAATGCCATTTGGTTCACGGCATTCCGTTTCTCAGCATGTTGTTCATAGCACTCCATGTTTCCACATGTGGTTATGGCATTCCATGTGTCAACATGTGGTTCATGTTACTCCATGTGTCAGCGTGTGGTTCCTTTGCACTCCATGTGTCAGCATGTGGTTCACGGCACTCCAATTGTCAGTATGTATTTCATGGCACACCGTATGTCAACATGTGGTTCATGGTACTCCATGTGTCAACATGTGGCTCATGTCACTCCGTGTGTCAACATGTGCTATGTGTAACAACATGTGGTTCATGGCACTCCATGTGTGTCAGCATGTGGTTAATGGCACTGTATGTGTCAGCATGTGGTTCACGGCACTCCATGTGTCTGCATGTGGTTCAAATCTTAGAATATCGCATAATATTGCGTTTTTAAGCAAGTTTTCTTGCATTATGTGTTGTACTAAAAACCAGTGAATTTAGCAATATTTAGACGTTTATCATCCTCTTTTACTTTATGTGATTTAAAGCAAATGTCAATGATTTAGGCAATATTTCGCCGTTTTTCCACGTTTTTTAAGAATTTTCAGTTTATTGTTAATAATTCATTATATTTAAGATAAATATGATGCAAACACGTAATTGATTGCAAATTCTCATTAAATACTTTATTGCAATCAACCATTTGTTCCTCGTTAAAATAGTGAGATAAGTTATTGATTAGGAGGAAAAATCCTGTTTTTGATGCATATTTTGACGTGTCAGCCAGATTAGAGCGGTTTTACGTGTTCATCTTCTTTCGGTAATATAAACGGAAAATCAGGAACATTAGTTATTTCTATTGAAAACACATTGCTTTTATCATTTGTATTGGAAACATTTGGATATGCCTTTTTATTAATCTAAGTAACACGGAACTTCGCTTTATGATTTGAAGTAAAAATCCTTGATTTTGGGATAGTGACTTTTTTCACGTTTTTCATGTGTGATTTCGAGTAAAAGTATTCGAATTTACTGATATTTCGATGCTACTTCATGTTTTCTAAGGATATGTGATTTGGCCTACATATATCAGAATATCGCATAATAATGAGTTTTTAAGCAGGGTTTCTTGCATTTTGTTTTGTACTAAAATTCATCGAATTTAGCAATAGTTTGACGTTTATCATCCTTTTATATGTGATTTAAACAAAATTGTTTTAGGCAATATTTTGCCGCTTATCCACGTTTTTAAGAATTTTCAGTTTATTGTTATTAATTCATTAAATATACGATAAATATAATGCAAACAAGTAATTGATTGAAAAATAACTTTAAAATACATCATTTGCAATCAACCATTTGTACCCGGTTAAAATAGTGAGTAAGATATTGATTAGAAGAGAAATCCTATTTTTATTGCATATTTCGACGTTTCAGCCGAATTGGAGTGGTTTTAGTGAACATCTTTTTTGGGGTAATATAAATGGAAAATCAGGAACATTTTAATTAATTCTTTTAAAAACACAATGTTTTTATAATATTGGAAACAATATTTTCATATGCCTTTTTGATGATCGAAATAACACGAAATCTCACTCTAAGATTTGAAGTAAAAATCTTCGAATTGGGTAATAGAGTGAATTTTTTAACGTTTTTCATGTGTGATTTCAAGTAAAAATATTAGAATTTATTATTATTTCCATACTACTTTATGTATTCTCACGATATGTTACTTGGCCTAGAAATCTTATAATTTCGCCATAATATTGCATTTTTAAGCAAGTTTTTTACATTTGTTTTGTTCTAAAATCATCTAATTTAGCAATATTTTGACGTGTTNTGTGGTTCATTTTATTCCATTTGTCAGCATGTGCTTCTTGGCATTCCATGTGTCAGCATGTGATTCAAGGCAATCTATGTGTGGCAGCATGTGGTTCATGGCAATCAATATGTCAGAATGTTGTTCATGACACTTCATTTATCAGCATGTAGTTAATGGCACTCCTTGTGTCTGAAAGAGGTTGTTGGCACTCCATATGTCAAATTGCAAAACACTGCACCCCCAAGTGTCAACTTGGGTTCACGGTATTCCATGTGTCAGCATGTGGTTCATGGCACTCTATGTGTCAATATGTGGATTTGCACTCAATGTATCAGCATGTGGGTCATGGCACGCTCCATGTGTCAGCAGTGGTTCATGACACTCCATATATCTACATGTGGTTCATAGCAATCCATGTGTCACATCGATTCATGGCACTCCATGTGTCAACACGTAGTTCACGGCCCCCAATGTGTCACCACGAGGTTTCATAGCAGTTCATGTGTCATTATGAGGTTATGGCATTCCATGTATCAACATGTGGTTCATGGCACTCCATGTGTTCAGCATGTGGTTAATTGCACCTCAAGTTTCAGCATGTGGTTCATGGCACTTTATGTGTGTCAGCATGTGGTTCATGTCACTCTATGTTCAGAAGTATGTAGTTCATGGCAATCCATGTGTCAGAAGTTGTTCATGGCACTTCTTTTGTCAGCCATATGGGCCACGGCACTCCTTGAGTCTGCAAGTGGTTCTTGACACTCCATATGTCAACATGTGTTTAATTGCATTAAGTGTCAGCAATAGTTCGTGGCACTTTATGTGTGTCAGCATGTAGCTCATAGCACTTTATGTGTGTCAGCACGTGATTCATGGCACTCCATTTGTCAGCATGTGGTTATTTTCCACTCCATGTGTCATCATGTTGGTTCATGGCACTCCATTTGTCAGCAGCTGGTCATGGTACTCTATGTGTCAGCATGTGGTTCATGACACTTCATGTGTCTGCATGTGGTTCATTGCGCTCCATGTGTCATCACGAAGTTCATGGCACTCCTCGTGTCAACATGTCGTTCATGGCACTTCATGTCTCAACATGTAATTCATGTTACTCCATGTGTCAGCATGTGGTTCATTGCACTCCTTGTTTCATCATTTGGTTCATGGCACTCCATGTGTCAGCATGTGGTTCATGGTACTCATCGTGTCAACATGTGGTTTATGGCACTCAATGTGTCAGCATGTGGTGGTTCATGACACTCCATGTGTCAGCACGTAGTTAACAACACTCCATGTGTCAGCATGTGGTTCATTACATTCCATGTGCCAGCATGATGTTCACGACACTCCATGTGTCACCATGTGGGTTCACGGCACTCAAAGTTTTGGCATTTTTTAACGGCACTTCGTTTCAACATGTGGCTCATGGCACTCCAAATGTCAACACGTGGATCATGTCACTCCAAGTTTCAGCATGTTGTTCATGGTACTCCATTTGTCAGCATGTGGTTCATTGCACTCCATGTGTCAGCATGTAGTTCATGGCACTCCATGTGTCTCCATTTGGTTCATTGGACTTCATGTGTCAGCATGTGGTTCATGGCATTCAAAGTGTCAGCACTTTTTAACGGCACTCCATGTGTCAACACGTGGATCATGTCACTCCAAGTCTCAGCATGTTGTTCATGGTACTCCATTTGTCAGCATGTGGTTCATTGCACTCTACGTGTCAGCATGTTGTTAATGGTACTCCATATGTCAGCATATGCTTCATGGCATTCCAAGTATCAGCATGTGGTTCACGGCACCCCCATGAGTCAGTATGTGGTTCATGGCACTCCATGTGTCATCATGTGGTTCATGGCACTCCATTTGTCAGCAGTTGGGTCTTGGTTCTCAATGTGTCAGCGGGTGGTTCATAACACTTCATGTGTCTGCATGTGGTTCATTGCACTTCATGTGTCAGCATGTAGTTCATGGCACTCCATCTGTCAACTGGTCGTTTATGGCACTTCATGTGTCAACATGTAATTCATGTTACTCCATGTCTCAAGAAGTGGTTAATTGCACTCCATGTGTAAGCCTGTGGTTCACTGCACTCAATTTGTCAGAATGTTTTTTATGGCGCTCCATTTGTCAGCATGTGAGACAAGGCCATCCATGAGTCATCATGTAGTTCATGGAACTCCGAATGTCAGCATGTGCTTCATGGCACTCCATGTGTCTGCAAGTGGCTCATTGCACTCCATGTGTCAAAATAGGGTTCATGTCACTCCATGTGTCAGCTTGTGGTTCATGGCACTCCATGTGTCAACACGTGCTTCACGGCCCTAATTGTGTCAACATGTGGTTCATGGCAATCCATGCATCAACATGTGATTAATGTCACTCAATGTGTCAGCATGTGGGTCATGGCACTCCTTGTGTCAGCATGTAGATCATGGCACTCCTTTTTTTCAGCATGTAGTTCATGTTGTTTCATGTCTCAGTATATGGTTCATGGCACTCCACATGTCAGGATGTGGTTCATGGCACTCCATGTGTCAACACGTGATTCACGGCACTCCATTTGTTATCATGTGATTCATGTCACTATAAGTTTCAGCATGTGGGTCATGGCACTCCATTTGTCTGTGTGTGTGGTTATGGCACTCAATGAGTTTGTATGTGATTCATTGCACTTCACGTTTCAACATGTGTTTCATTGCACTCCATGTTTCTGGAAGTCGTTCATTGCACTTGTGACGATAATCTCTTTCAAAGATAGATTTAGGCTGCTCTTCCCTTCAATCGTCACGTTTAAAGCTACATTCAAGATACGTTCAGCAGTAGCAAAACGTTTGTCAAGGCAGCACACACACCTGCATACCCCCACTCCTGCACCCCCCCACACTTCTCACCGCCGGCTCGTCGCCTGCACTACAATTAGCCAACTACCAGTGTCGGCCTGCCTGCATTCTGGTTGGCTGATCGAGACCACACCACTCCAGCTCCACACCACTCCAGCTGAGAGGATTGAGCTACGAGGAAAGGCTAAAGGAGCTGAACCTCACATCCCTGGAAAACAGAAGAGTAAGGGGAGACATGATAACCACCTACAAAATTCTCAGGGGAATTGACAGGGCGGACAAAGACAAACTCTTCACCACGGGTGGGACACGAACAAGGGGACACAGGTGGAAACTTAGTGCCCAGATGAGCCACAGAGACGTTAGAAAGAATTTTTTCAGTGTCAGAGTAGTTAATAAATGGAATGCACTAGGAAGTGATGTGGTGGAGGCTGACTCTATACACAGTTTCAAATGTAGATATGATAGAGCCCAGTAGGCTCAGGAATCTGTACACCTGTTGATTGACAGTTGAGAGGCGGGACCAAAGAGCCAAAGCTCAACCCCCGCAAGCACAATTAGGTGAGTACAATTAGGTGAGTACACCACTCACGCACCTCGTAGAGTCAACGTCGGGGCCGGCCAGCAGTTTCCTCCTCAGAATATCTTGTGCTCTGGGCTGTGAACATCTAATTGATATACCTCATGTATCAAGTAGCGGTTCTTAGCTTGCTCTTATATTCCCAGCACCATTTATATTACTTGTATCATATTTTTGTACTATTGTTAACGTAAACCATTACTTATTTATTTTTATGTTAGTTTTTTCACTTGTTATATTTGCACTTTGCCAAGCCAAGGAATTGTCTTTATTTAAATTTGTTTTCTAGAGTAATTAAATTTCATTGTTTATTCTATGTGTTTTGTGTGTCTTCCCCTACCTTACCACAGACAATCAGGCAAGCAGTCTCTTTTTTTTGTGTGTGTGTATGTGACCATGCATTGCCAGTCTTCCAATGGCAGGCATTGACACCTGCCATTGGAAGACTACCGAACACCATACTCCAACACTTTACTGTCACACACTACTTGCGTCAACACGGGGTCATGGCAGTCCATGTGTCTGCGAGTGGTTCACGTCACTCCATGTGTCAGTATGTGATTCATGGCACTCCTTGTGTCTGCATGTGATTCATGGCACTCCTTGTGTCTGCATGTGGTTCATGAGACTCTATATGTCAACACGTGGTTCAAGGCACTCCATGTGTCTGAAAGTGGTTCATGGCACTCCATGTGTCAACATATGGTTCATGTCACTCAATGCATCAGCATGTGTGTCATGGCATTCCATGTGTCAGCATGAGGTTCATTGCACTCCATGAGTCATCAGGTGTTCATTGGACTCCATGTGTCAACACGTGGTTTAAGGCACTCCTTGAGACGGCATGTGGGTCGTTGCACTGTATGTGTCATCATATGGTTTTATTGCATTACCTGTGTCAACACGTGGTTCACAGCACTCATGTGTCAACATTTGGTTCATGTTACTCCATGTGTCAGCATGTGGTTCATTGCATTCCATGTGTCAACACATGGTTCAACGCACTCCATGTGTCCGCATGTGGTCATGGTACTTCATGTGTTAACACATATTTCATAGCACTCAATGTTTCTGCAAGTGGTTCATGGCACTCCATGTGTCAAATATGATTCGTGTCACTCCATGTGTCAGCATTTGGGTTATGGCACTCCATGTGTCAACACGTGGTTCACATACCCCATTTGTCAGGATGTGGTTCATGTCACTATAAGTGTCAGCATGTGGGTCATTGCAATCCATTTGACAGCATGTGGTTCAATGCACCCCATGTGTCTGCATGTGATGCATGGCACTTCACATGTTAGAATGTGATTCATGTCGCCTGACAGATGGGTGGACTGCGCTTCGGATTTTTGTCCTGAGGTTCTGGGTTCGATTCCGATGGAGGCGGAAACAAATAGACAAAATGTTTCTTTCACCCTGATGCCCCTGTTACCTAGCAGTAAAAAGGTACCTGGGAGTTAGACAGCTGCTACGGGCTGATTCCTGGGGATTGAGGCCTGGCCGAGGACCGGGCCGCGGGGACTCTGAGCTCCGAAATCATGTCAAGATTATCTCACGATAAGAAGAAGGCACTCAATGTGTCTGTAAGTGGTTCATAACAATCTATATGTCAACATGTGGTTCATGGCACTCCATTTGTCAGCATTTAGTTCATGTCACTCCATATGGCAACATGTGGTTCACGGCACTCCATGTGTTAGCATGTGGGTTCATTGCTATCTATGTGTCAGCATGTGGTTCATGGCATGCCATGTGCTAACATGTTTTTCACGGCACTTCATGTGTCTACAATTGGCCCAATGCACTCTATATGTCAACATGTGGTTCAGAGCATTCATGTGTCAGCATGTGGTTCTTGGCACTCCTTGTGTCAACATGTGGTTAATTGCTCTCCAAGTGTCAGCATGTGGTTGATTGCACTTTATGTGTCAGCATGTGGTTCATGGCACTCCAAATTTGTGCAAATGGTTCATGGCACTCCATGTGTCAGCAAGTGGTCCATAGCACTCCATGTGTCAGCATGAGGGTTATGGAAATTCATGTGTCAACATGTGGTTCATAGCACTCTATGTGTGTCAGCATGTGGTTCATGGTAATCCATGTGTCAGAATGTTGTTCATGGACTTAATTTTATAGAAATTGGGTCATGGCACACCTTGTGTCTGCAAGTGGTTCTTGGCACTCCGTGTGTCAACATGTGATCAACTGCTCTCCATGTGTCAACATGTTGTTCATTGCATTCCATATATAAACAAGTGGTTCATAGCACTCAATGTGTGTCATCGTGAGGTTCATCACACACAATGTGTCAATATGTGGTTCGCAGCACTCCATGTGTCAGCATGTGGTTCATGACACTCCATGTGTCAGCATTTGGTTCACAGCACTCAATGTGTGTCATCATGTGGTTCATTGCACTCAATGTGTCAGCATGTGGTTCACGGCACTCCATTTGTCATCATGTGGATCACGGTACTCCATGTGTCAGCATGTGGGGTAATGGCATTAAATTTGTTACCATATGGTTCATAGTACTCCATATGTCAGCATGTGGTTCATGGCACTCCATGTCTCAGCATGTGGTTACCAGCATTCAATGTGTCAGCATGTGGTTCATGGCACACCATTTTTCAACATGTAGGTCATGGCAATACATGTGTCAGCATGTGGTTCATGTCACACCATGTGTCATCAAGTAGATCGTGGTACTCCATTGTCAGCATGTTGTTCATAGCATTCCATGTGTCAACATGTGGTTCATGGCGCTCCATGATCCAGCATATGGTTCATGGCACTCTACGTGTCATCATTTGGTTCACGGCACTCCATGTGACAGCATGTGATTGATGGCACTCCATGTGTGAGAATGTAGTTCACAGCCCTCCATATGTCTGTCTGTGTGTGGTTCATGGCACTTAATTTGTCAGCATGTTGTTCACGGAACTCTATGTGTCAGCATGTGGTTCACGGCACTCCATATGTCAGCATGTGGTTCATGTCACTCCATGTGTCCACATGTACTTCATGACGCTGCATGTGTCAACATGTGGTTCGTAGCACTCAATGTGTCAGTATGTGGTTCATTGCACTCCTTGTGTCAACACGTTGATAATGTCACTCCAATTATTAGCATGTTGCTCATGGTACTTAATTTGTCAGCATGTGGTTCGTGGCAATCCATGTGTCAGCATGTGGTTCACAACACTCTAGGTGTCAGTTTGTGTTTAATGGTACTCCGTCTGTCAGCATGTGGTTCATGGCACTCTATGTGTCAGCATGTAGTTCATAGCACACAATGTGTCTGCAGGTAATTCATGGTAATCAATTTGTCAGCATTTGGTTCACACACCCCATTTGTCAGCATGTGGTAATGGCACTCCTCGTGTCAGCACGTGGTTCATGGCACTCCAAGTGTCTGCAAGTTGTTCATTGCACTCCATGGGTTAACATCTGGTTTATGGCACTCCATGTATCAACACGTAGTTCACGGCCTTCCGTGTGTCAACACGTGTTTCATAGCATTCCGTGTGTCAGCATGAGGTTTATGGCACTCATTTTGTCAACTTGTTGTTCATGGCACTCTATGTGTTAGCATGTGGTTCACAACACTCAATGTGTCACAATGTAGATAATGGCACTCTATTTGTCACCATGTGGGTCATGGCACTCCATATGTCATGACGAGGTTCAGGGCACTCCATGTGTCAGCATGTGGTTAATGACACTCCATGTGTCAACACGTGGATCATGTCACTCCAACTGTCAGCATATTGTTCATGGCACTCCATTTGTCACCATGTGCTTCAAGGCATTCCATGTGTCAGCATGTGGTTCACGGCAATCTATGTGTGGCAGCATGTGGTTCATGGCATTCCATATGTCAGAATGTTGTTCATGACACTTCATTTGTCAGCATGTGGGTAATGACACTCCTTGTGTCAGAAAGTGGTTCTTGGCATTCCATGTGTCAACATGTGAGATACTGCACCCCAAGTGTCAACTTGTGGTTCACGGCACTCCATGCGTCAGCATGTGGTTCATGGCGTTCTATTTGTCAGCATGTGGTTCATGGCACTCCATGTGTCAACATGTGATACATGGTACTCCATGTTTCAGCATGTGGTTCATGGCACTCCTTGTATCAACATGTGGTTAATTGCGCTCCAAGTGATATCATGTGGTTCATTGCAATTTATTTGTGCCAGCATGTGGTTCATGGCGCTTTATGTGTGTCAGCATGTGGTTTATGGCACTTCATGTGTGCCAGTATGTGGTTAATTGCACTCAAAGTATCAGCATGTGGTTCAAGATACTCCATGTGTCAGCATGTGGTTCATGACACTCCATGTGTCAGCATGTGGTTCATTGAAACTCAGTGTGTCAGCATGTTCTTCACGGAACTCCACGTGTCAGCATGTGGTTCATTCACTCCATGTGTCAACAAGTTGTTCATGGCAATTCGCGTGTCAGCATGTGGTTCGTGTTACTCCATGTGTCAACACGTGGATCAAGTCAGTTTATTTGTCAACATGTTGTTCATGGCACTCCATTTGACAGCATATGGTTCATGGCCCTCCATGTTTCCGCAGTTGGTCCACAGAACTCCATATGCCAGCATGAAGTTCATGTCACTCCATATGTCAGCATGTGGTTCATGGCACACCAAATGTCAGCATGTGGGTCGGGTACTGCATGTGTCAGCATGTGGTTGATTATACTCCATATGTCACCATGTGTTTCGTGGCACTCTATTTGTCAGTATGTTGTTCATAGCACTCCATGTGTTAACATGTGGTTCATAGCACTCCATGTGTCAGCATGTGGTTCACGACACTCCAGGTGTCAACACGTGGATCTAGTCGCTCCATGTATCAGCATGTTGTTCATGGTGCTCCATTTGTCTGCATGTGCTTCATGGCACTCCATGTGTCAGGATGTCGTTCACAGCACTCCATGTGTCAGCATGTAGTTCATGGAACTCCAGGTGTTAGCATTTGGTTCATAAAACTCCATTCGTCAGCATGTGGTTAATGGCACTGCTTGCGTCAGTACCTGGTTCATGGTACTCTATGTGTTAGCACGTGGCTCATGGCACTCCAAGTGTCTGCATTTGGAGTGCCATGATGTTCACTGCACTCCGTGAGTCAACATCCCGCTCCATGTGTCAACACGTATTTCACGGCCCTCCGTGTGTCAACACGTGGTCAGCATGTTGTTCATGGCACTCCATTTATCAGCATGTGGTTCAAGGCACTCCATGTGTCATCATGTGGTTCATGGCACTCCATTTATCAGCAGTTGGGTCATAGTTCTCAATGTGTCAGGGTGTGGTTCATGACACTTCATGTTTCTGCATGTGGTTCATTGCTCTCCATGTGTCAGCATGTAGTTCATGGCTCTCCATATGTCAATAGGTCGTTCATGGCACTTCATGTGTCAGCATGTAATTCATGTTACTCCATGTGTCAGCATAAGGTTCATGGCACTCCATGTCTCAACACGTGGTTGATGGCACTCTATGTATCAGCACGTGGCTCATTTCATTTCATATGTCAGCATGTTCTTCATGACACTCCATTTGACAGCATGTGTGTCATGACACTCCATGTTTCTTCATGCGGTTTATTGCACTCCATATGATAGCACGTGGTTCATGGCACCCCATTTTTCCGCATGTGGTTCATTGCACTCCTTGTGTCAGCACGTGGTTCAAGGCACTCTAAGTGTCTACAAATGGTTCAGTGCACTTCCTGCATCAAAATCTGGTTCATGGTTCTCAGTGTTTCAACACGTAGTTCACTGCCCTTCATGTGTCAACAAGTGGTTTATATCACACCATGTGTCAGAATGTGGTTTACTGCACTCAATTGTCAGAATGTTGTTTATGGTACTCCATTTGTCAGCATGTGAGGTATGGACTTCCATGAGTCATCATGTGGTTCATGGTACTCCATATGACATCATGTGGTTCATGGTACTCCGTGTGTGTCAGTATGTCGGTCATAGCCATCCATGTGTCAGCATGTGGTTCATGGTACTCCATATGACATCGTGTGGTTCATGGTACTCCGTGTGTGTCAGTATGTCGGTCATAGCCATCCATGTGTCAGCATGTGGTTCATGGCACTCCATTTGTCAGCATGATATTCATGGCGCTCCATGTGTCAGCATTTTTTATGGCACTCATGTGTCAACATGTTGTTCATGGCACTCCATGTGTCAACATGCGCTTCATTACACTCCATGTGTCAGCATGTTGTTCATTGCACTTCTTGTGTCAGCATGAGAATATGGCACTCCATGTGTCATCTTGTAGTTCATGGCACTCCATGTGTCAGCATGTGTGTCACGGCATTCCATGCGTCAGCATGTGTGTCACGTCATTCCATGTGTGAGCATGTGGTTCATTAAACTCCATGTGTCAGCATGTGGTTCATGGCACTTCATGTGTCAGCATGTGGTTCACGGCACTCAATGTGTCAGCATGTGATTCACAGCATACATATGTCAGCATGGTGTTTACGTCACTATATATGTCAGCATCTACATGCCATATGTCAACATGTGGTTCATGTTACTCCATGTGTCATCATGTGGCTCATTACACTACAGGTGTCAACAATTTTTACTTCTGTCATACTAAGAAGTATGTCTTGTTCACGGCATTCCATGGAAGCATGCGGTTCTTAGCACTCCATATGTCAGCATGTGGGTCATGGCACTCATGT